>VCJN01002223.1:0-285095 GCA_006384855.1 Tetraselmis striata | reverse complement strand
GTCGGCACACGTGCCGGGTAGGTATTTATGCATATGCTCCACAAATTCAGGTGACTTTACAAAGTCCAACCATTTGGGAGTAGCCATAAAATCCTGCAATGCTATTGTCCTTTTAACATCAAACAAACGATGCCAAACAGGGGCAATAGACTCATCCGCCAAAGTGAACAAGAAATTGCAACTGAGTACCACGTAAACCGGCATGGAACCGATCTTAACGCTGGTAATCTTGTCAATCTCATACTCATCATCAGAGTCGTCACCGGTATTAACAACAAGAGGTACATGCGGGCGCAACGGCGCAGTGGGACAGGGTCTCAAGTTATTAACATGAAATACTGGGTTGCAACTTAACACCAGCAGGTAATTTCAGTCGATAACTATGACCCGCCAATTTTCTCTACAATAGAAAATGGGCCAAGCTGCTTGTCCATCAGCTTTTTGCAAGGCTGACCTTTGACCTTAAGCAGACGGGTATCCACAGATACTCTATCTCCAACATTGAAGATAGGAGGATTGCGCTTTTGCCTAACACTAGGTCGAACAGTCAATTCATCTTTATGGACAGCCAACACTGACCGAACCAACTCGTGAATCTTCTTCATATCTTGGATACGTTGCTGAGCATCACGAGAGAATGCTATTGTTGGTCTCATACCAAACAATACATCCGGAGGCGTTTCAGGATTGAAACCATACATAACGTCAAATGGTGCATGCTCAATGCCAAGTGCTTTGTTGGAATTATACGCAAATTCCATCAATGGTAACTGGTCTACCCAGTTTGAACCATCGAAACAACAAAACGCATGAGCCAACTCAGTGACTATGGCATTAATGCGTTCGGTCAAACCATCTGTTTCAGGATGTTGGCCACTAGACATGTTCAATTAGTGCCAAGTCTCCGCCACAGAGTTTGCCAGAATGCAGACAGGAACCGTGGATCTCTATCAGAGACGATCACACGAGGTATTCCATGCAGCCTGAATACTTCCTTCAGAAATAATTCAGCTGCCTGTCCACCAGTCACCGTTGACTGTGGTTGGAATAAAATGTGCTTGCCGGGACAGATGGCAACACACAACCAACATAGTATTATAACCATTACTCTCAGGTAACTCGGTTATAAAATCCAAACCAACCGTATGCCATGGGACGTGGCGGTACTGGTAAGGGCTGTGTTGGTGCAGTGTGGCTGCGGACGTGCACGAACACGCCGGCACACCGAACATTGTTCACAATAGGTTTTCACGTCATGTCGTATGCGTGTTCACCAAGAACGGTCCAAGGCACGTGCCAAGGTGCTTGCATAAGCACGGTGACCAACAGAATCATGTAGCTCATACAATATCTTATTGATGATGTCACGATTGGTTGGTATGCAAAGACGTCCATGTCTCCAAAAATAACCATCGTGCTCTACCACATGACCGGACTGCTTCCACCCCCCCCCATAAGGAGTAGAACGCGTCCTCTGCATATCCAGCCTTAATAAGGTGGAGAATATTGTCATCAAGGCTAAGTGACGACGCACTTACAGCCGACAATACCGCAGTACATGGGCGATGTTCACTCACGAGTGATTCAGCCGCGTCCGGCACATCCCCGGTCCAATATAAGCCACCGAAACCAATCGGCTTAAAATCCGGTCTACGCGACAGCGGATCGGCTTCATTCCATTTGCCTTTTCGGTATGCAAGAGATATGGACCCTACAAACGGCTGCAAGTCGCGTACATAGCGCACTTGTCGCCGGTTCAACCTTTCTGCCGGTTGCCTGAGCAGATGACGCAGGGTGTCATGATCTGAGACAACAAGGAATCGACAGCACCCTTCAAGGTAACAACGCCAGTGCTTAATTGATTCACAGACAGCCAAAGCTTCCAAATCATAAGCACTGTAGGTATTACCACGGGTTTTACCACGGGTTTTACACGGGTTTTACCACGGGTTTTACCACGTTCAGCTGCATTCAGCTTTCGCGCCCAGTAACTCACTGGTTGAGGACCTCCTCCTTGGTCCTGCAGTAGCACTGCAGCAAGCCCTACGTTGGACGCATCTGTCGCTACGGTGAACGTCGCATCCACCCCCATGGAAGGAATGGAAAGACACGGAGCGGAAATCAGTCGCAGACGAAGGGTCTCAAAGGCTTCCTGACACGCCGGTGACCAGTCAACATGAACTGGTTTAGACTTACGCAATAAGTCAGTCAATGGTGCAGTTAAATCACTGAAATGATGAATAAACTTAGAGTAGAAATTGCAGAATTGTACAAAACTTCTGACTTCACTCTGAGTTTTAGGGACAGGCCAATCCCTAACTGCAGCCACTTTGGCCTCTGAAACAGACAATTTACCATCAGCGACGGTATACCCCAAATAATCCATAGATTGCATGCCAAAGAAACATTTCTTTAATTGCAACCTCAGATTATATTCATTCAGTTTCTCAAAAACTAAACGAAGGTGCTTTATGTGGTCATCATAATTATCTGAATATATACATATATCATCCAGATACACCACCACAAAGTCACGCAAAAATGGTCTCAAGATGTCATTCATCATGCGCTGGAAAGTGGCTGGGGCATTGCACAAACCAAATGGCATTGCAGTCCACTCCCATAGACCATCAGGTGTCTGAAACGCTGTCTTGTGGATGTCCTCCTCTGCAATGGCAACCTGCCAATAACCTGATGCTAAATCCAGATGGGTATAGCAACGGGCATTGCGGAGAGAATCCAACGTTTCATCAATTCGCGGCAAAGGATACATATCCTTTCGAGTGACCTCGTTCAGCCCACGAAAGTCGACACACAACCGAAGGGATCCATCTGCCTTCTTAACAAAAAGAATAGGCGAACCAAACTCAGATTGACTAGGACGAACAAGTCCAGCGGCAATCGCATCTTTGAGTTGGCGATCCAATTCAGCACGTTCAGCGGGAGACAATCGATTAAGTCTTTGGCGTTTCATTTTGCCAGTTAACTCAATTTTGTGATCCCATGGCCGATGAACAGGCGGCCTGTTGACTGGACGCAAAATTTCAGGAAACTCGTCATACAACAAATGACGAATAGAATCCTTTTGCTCTGGTGTCATAGCATTGTCTAAATGCAGGTCAGGATCATCCTTTACAACCGACATTTCAACGACATAGAATTCAGCCAAAGAATTATGCTTAGACGCACGAGCAGTTTTGCGCATCAACTTTTGTACCCTAGTGGAAGTAATCATGCTACATGCAGGAGTACGACCCACTATTACAACAGGTACATGGGTTCCATCCATTAGAGTCATGATACGTTCCGTACCATACTTAATGGTAACTTGCGCTTCATCAAGCCAAGTTAAACCCAATACAATGTCGGAGACTTTGAGCTCACGCAGTATATAAAATACTCGATTCTCAAATACATGTCCTCCAACAGACAGAGACACAACAGTTGTATGGCAACATGAGACACGTTGACCATTAGCCAAACGGACAGGTGTTCTGGCTTTCAACTTTTGTATCTGCAAGTTGTTTCTGCGCACAAAGTCCTCAGATATAAAATCTAAAGATGCCGCATTATCAACCAGTGCATCCACAACGGCGTCATCGTTAATTGTCACATTAACTTTCAACAATGGCCTGGGGTCATCCCAACGAGTCAAAGAAGCAATCTGAGGCAAACTTTGCCTTTGCATACTCCAAAATGATGGATCAGTCACATTGACAGCATCACACTCATTTATAGACTCAGATGCACGTTCACCAATACCAACGCTAGAATCTGCAACTTTTGCAGAGTCCACGTTAAACTCACATTTGGACTTGTGACAGTTTTAGGTACAAAGTCGTCAGGAAAAGCACAGTTAGCATCAACTAACCAAATGTTAACCCCATACTTTGGCGGTCTAACATTTTCCTGGACTGTGGCATTTTTATCAGACCACCTGGTGAACAAAGGTGTCTTTGCCGGGTATTGCTGCAATAGTTTCCAATGCTTTGTCAAAGCACTGTATCTATCAAATGCAGGCAATACAAACACTCCTACAGTATGTTCTTTTAGCCCTACTGCGGCATTGCTCAAAATGCCTCGCAATAGACTCAGTCATATGCCATGGAGGGTGAATAAACACACGTTCATTCGACAAGTCGCGCGATAATATCGAATCATGTTCTGAACAGAACGGCAAGTTTCGATGGGTATTCAGACCCTCATTATCCGCACAGCCCTCCAGCGTAAACTGGAACATCTCATGTAAGGGATCGAAGACTCTATCGACCAGTCGCCACTCGGCACTGACTGCAGTCTTTCTAGGCATATGACGCCTCAGAGCCTTTACGCGACGATGAGTCGAAACTTTCCGAGCACCCGTTACATGGCTACTGGCAAAGTCGTACCAGACTCGCGTACACTATTCGAGTTCTCATCAGTAGGCGACTCAACATAGTCGTTACTACTCTCAGAGATGACGACATCGTCACTCGAACATGTACTCGTCACAGGTATATCGTCATTCAGACGTGCATTAGACAATAATGCGGATACCTCAGGTGCCAATGACATATCGGCAACAGTAACTTCGCAGTCATGCGACTCGACAGTTACTGGACAGCATGATGTAACACAAACATCACTTACATCCCTATCTACTGAGCTGTCAGCAGCAGAATAAGGGCACCCCTATTTCATCTTAGGGCAGTTTTTCAGAAGGTGAGCCTCACCACACTTAAAGCATGTTTTAGCAGCCAGATGCTTAGCATACTTCTCAGGCTCATGCATTTTGACATGATTAAGATAATCTACTATCTTTCTGCCAGGTGTTGTGGTGTTATTACCCTTCTGCTTCCCGTCGCTGGACTTCTGCCTCTTGCCGTTGTTGGTGTGGCGTCCATTGGCTGCGACAGGTGGAGCATCATCTCCACGGTTGCGTTTGCTCATGTTGGCAGCCTTGGACTTCTTCCTGGACTCATGTCCTCCATTGCCATTGCCAGCAGGATGTCCATTGGCCACAGGCTTAGCCGCATTGCCAAGCGCCTTGTTGCTCCCAACCATCGCCGTTGTATACTGCTGTAGCTCAGCGAGTGTCGATGGTTGTCCAGCTCGCTTCTGGTCAGTCACAAACTTATGGGCAATCTCTTTAAGCTTATTGTGACTCAATGCAGATGCAAACTTAAGGACCATGAACTCATCAGGAAGGGTGAGTCTGGTCCTTGCTAGGACATCGTTGAAGGTCTGCACAAAGTCCTTATAATCCAAGGGAGAGTCTTGGGGACCAGCAGACACCTGCTTGATGCCATCAAGCTCTGTGCATGCATCATGCACTATGTCATGCATCAATGGTGAGTCTCTAACTGCCTTCACAAACTCTGCAGCGTTGGTAGGACGCAGCGAAGGAGGCTTGGAATCAAATCCCTGCCACCAACGCTGGAACTTGCCACTCAGAGTCTGCACGGCATATGCAAGACCAGATGCAGTTGTGGACTTCAGTCCCACAGTGCCAAGCAGCTCCGGTAGTCCAGTCAGCCATACATCTAGCTTGAGGACATCCTGGCCATCTTGCTTGGGCTGGGTTTGAGCAGACTTCCTCTGGGACTCAGTTAGTTGTGCATCACGCGTCTCATACCATGGTATGTCAGTGATTGTTATATTGCTGAGGTCAGTTGCCATCGGATCTACAACTAGATAACGATGCACAGCATGCCAGATAGGGGACTCACAAGAGTCATACCTAAATGCGAATTGTTGAGGAAGCTCAGGGTATGAACGGGTCATCCAGAAACCATTCAACACAGACTTATAAATGGTTGCCCATGAATCACTTACCGCAGTATGAATCATGAACGGAGGGTACCACACAGTCGTCGGCACAGGCTTGCCTTGACTGTTCAATGCAATGCTCACGGAGTACGAATCCTCAGACTCCGGGTCTAGGATGATACTCTCAGGGAAGGTGCGCGCGACGTCGGGTAATGCAGCGCCGCCATCATCAGCATTTAGTTCTTCACCAGCTGCAACCACCGGTGCTACTAAATGCGACATGACTAAGGCGTGCGATCTCTCTGGTGTGCGCATCTCCTTCGCTATCTGCTTCGCCGATAGCTTAGATGCATATAAGAAACAACGCATGCCCTCGATGGTGAGAATGTCAAACAATTCTAAATCATCTTCATCGACAAGCAAGCCAGTCTCTTCACGCAGTTTGCGCACCGCCGTGCCGCGCACAGACTTGTCAGACGCTATCGACTTTCCGACAGGTAAGAAGAGAGTCGATCTAGCGTTCGGTTCAGTCGTCAGAATCACTTGGCGTTCGACCGAGTGACCCTTACCGTAAGTCACCACCACGGCTGCACAAACCTTGGTAGTCGACAGGTCGACAGAACTTTCCTCGTTGAGCAGCAGCTCTCGGCTCTTGCCAGCAGAATTCATCGACTCGGACATGTCGAACTGTTCAGTCGAGTTATCTCAGATAAAGCAGTGGAAGCTAGGATAAGGAGCGCAACAGTCGCTCCGAAACCAGTGCGACAGTCTAGGGTGCCTCACGCAGGTCAAGCAGACAAGGCTGTCGTAAACACACAGAAGGCAGCAGAGAGAAAGAAACAATGGTTACAACGTTGTCACCACCCGCCGCTATTTATGCGTATGGCTAGCTCACAGCTAGCCACCACCAAGCGGCACGCGCACTGCTAAGCGCGTCACCGTGGAGAGTCGTGCCTTGAAGTGTCGAACAGGAGGTCGTCGCTTAGAGACCTCCGCACATGTAGTTGACACATCAGTTTATACACAAGTATACAACTGATGTTACAGAGGCAGGTGCATTATACATATATGCCCGCTACGGGTACGCACATGCGTATTATCCCGTAACTACTACTGAACAGTGTACCGGTACCAGTAGGAGTGTAGGACTCATCTCATGATTCATCATCCACCAGTACTCGTATTGTGGCGCGTGACACACGCGCTCACACATACGATACAGCAGGTACTCGTACATGAATGATGCTACGATCATACAGTACCCGTACAGAGTATGCCATTATTGTCACATGTTATTGATGAGCAAGGAGAACCGGCTGGCTGATTGTTCGCATACGTTAGGTCACGCGATATGCGTTATGCCAGTTTCAAGCTGAGTCTGGTCTTGCTAAAAACCCGAAGGCTGTTTTACTAGGAGCAGTGGGCTGTGTGGTTTGCCGAAAAGGCGCCTTGGCTTGGATTACAGTGTTTTCTAGGGCATGATGCATGAGCTGGTCGGCAACCCGCAAGAACATAGCACGAAGTGAGGGAGGGGGGAACGGACGCGACCCGCCACTTGGTAGACGGGGTGCGAAGATGGAAGATGGGGACAGCATAGAGCCTGCTAGCTTTTATAGAGTACTACCTGGAGCGGGGTCGACTCACGACGATGTATGTGCGGGAGTTGACCGTGCTCGTTGTCACGGCATATTTTCTATGTCCGATTTGGGTGTTGTAGCACGCGAGCAAAACAACGGTCAATGCTCGTGCTTAGTAAGATGTGTAGCTGCGCGCGTCGCATGCGCGCCACGTGGATAGGCGTGTCGCAGGGGAACGCGCGCAGTGCGCGCCATGCGGCGGAAGGTAATCCCAACTACTGGTAGAAAACACTTCAAATTAAGGGGTTGTGTGGTTTGCCGAGCTCGATCTTGGGGCACGACGCAGGAGGGCGCCGGCGGGCCCGAGGGACAGATTCGCGGCGGTCAAGAAGCCGGGGCCGGGAACCGGGCCCGGAGGGGAAGCCGAAAGGCGAACACGGGCCTCTTGAGACGAAGACCGACGCCGTCGCGCACGCCGAGTCGGCCGGGCGCAAAGAGGTCCGCCGGGAGGGTGGGAAGACATCCACCTCGGACGCCATTTCTGAAAGGCGCTGGTGCAAACTCCGGTCGGGCCAATAGGGCACGATGACTGTGGCCACCGCGCCGTAGGTGTGGAGTTTGATGACGGGATCGTCGATGAGGCCCTAGGGGAGGTTGCACCACTGGTGCTCGCAAGTGGTGATGCTACCCCCTGCTCGGTGGTCCCGCGGCACGCCGCATGCACGGCCGCGGCAGTCGCGACCTGCCCGCCATCGTCGCATAATGGGGTATTGGTGGCACTACGGGCGGTCGCGGTGTTGGGAGCTGAGAGTTCGTGGCGTGGCTAGGGGTTAGAGCATGGGCAATGGACCGCGCGACGTGCGCGTAGCGATGCCATATATAGGTGCACAATGTACCAACGGCGCAAAAGCATACCGGTATAACACATTCGGGACGTTTTTCGCAGTAATACCGTACGGGTTACTGCGGGAAGTGATGTGCGGTTCAGGGGTCGCAGGTCGATGTTGAGTCGCCATTTGTTGACACCTGGCTTGGGGACGAGAAAGAGCCGGGAGATGACCCACCGCGAGCAGTGGGTTTCCTCCCATGATCCGTTGGCCAAGAAGCGAGCCAGCTCGCCGTCCATGAAGCGTAGCTGGTCGGGAGTCGCGTCCTCTATCGAGACGCCTCGGTGAAAGGGGGCGGGCGGCCCGTCCTAGAAAGGGATGCGCACGCCGTTGCGGATTATGTCGACGACCTTGCGACCGGCGCCGATGCCCGCCGGTGTCTGCCATTTGCGTCGCACTCGGTGACGCATATGTAGTCAGATTTGGGAGTGCAACAGTCGGGGCGTGGTCCGGATGGCGCATGGCTGCGCGGCTGGCGCGTGGATGTACGCCCGCGCTCAAGGGTCACGTCGATCGCCCTAGGACGCGTACCCGTGGCGCGTCGTGGCAGGAGTAGTCGACCAAACGGGGCTGCTCGTTCGACCACGGCAGTCGAGTCGGCCACAAGTCGGGTACGGAATCGCAATTAGTGACGGGGTAGGAAATTTAATCGGCTAGCCATGCCGACACGCCGAGCAGTCGGCGCCAAGATGGAGCGTGCCATATCTATCGGCGAGGGCACGCAAACTAACGGGTCCACCACTACCACCAACCCGCGCAGAAGGCGCGGTCGGAATGGGGGATCAATGGGAAGAAGAGAGAGGCGCGATGTCTTCGCGCTCGCCTTTCGAAGTCGGCAGCCGTCCGCAGGACCGGCAGAGAGCGTCTTCTTGCATCCAAGAAGGGGGTTCCGGCGGTCGGAAGACGGCGGGTCTTCACACGCGGGTCTAGCGTGCGGCGGGAAAGCCAAACCGTCTTGCACGGGACGAACCCGCGAGCATCGAAGCGGCCGGCCACATGGTAGCCGGGGCGCAAAGATGGAAGATGGGGACAATAAAGAGCCCGCAAGCTTTTATGTACTACTACCTCGAGCGGGGTCGACTCACAACGGTGTGCTGGAGTCGACCATGCTCGTCGCCACGGCAGTTTCCTCCGTCTGATTTGGGTGCTCTAGCACGGTCCGCCTAGTACAACGGTCCATGCTCGTGCTTGGTAAGGTGTGTAGCTGCATGCCTCGCGTGAGTGCCACGCGGATTGGCGTGTCACAGTTCGAACGCGCGCATTGCAAACCCCAACTAATGCTAGTAAATCTACAAAGAACTCTACAAAAGCCTCAAGGGCGGGCTAGTACAAACGGCTAGGAGGGGAAAGCGGGAGGGCGGGTCGGTCAATGGCGCGAGATGGCGCATATATACCCACGGCCCGCGGCGACCGCCGCGGGCCGGGAATAAACAGTACGAGCGCCTCGCGGGTGGCCGCATACAGATAGGATGGGAGGGGATCGCGGCAGGGCGGGTGGGGCATTGGTGGGGGATGGCGCATATCCACGACCCGCGGCTACCGCTGCGGTCCGGTAAAAAAAATATATGCGAGTACCTGACGGGCGGGGCGCATACACAAAAATGGGAGGGGTGGCGGGGGATGAGCGGTCGGGGAGTGGCGCGGCAGTCCGGTTAAAAAACTAAAGAGTGCCTCACGGGCGGGGCGCATATAGTACACATGACTGGGAGGAGATGGCGGGAGGGCGGGTCATGTCTACTCGCTCGCGGCAGAAGGGCGTACTTTAGACCAGTTCCTTGTTGGAATCCGCCCGATACCCTAGCGCCGGTCGATACCCTAGATCCGGCCGGGCACATCTCCCGCGCCTTTGCGCGCGCGTGCCTGTCTCCCGGCCCGCCGGCGGGCACTCTGTTTTCACTCTCTTCCTGCCCACTGTCCCCGCAGCTCGAGCCCGGCTCGCTGTTCTCACTGTAAGATGCTCCGAGCACTTCCACTCACCATTACCTCACACGTAACGTTGGCGCGAGCGGGGTGCAGGGAAAAGTCCGTGCGTTCGGCGCACGTCCGGAGTCGTTCGATAAACGGCCGAGGCGGCTGCCACATGGGCGCCGAAATCAAGCCCACAAGGGGCGAGGGATGGACGCTGAGCCTGCGGGGCCAGTACACAACCCTCCCGACATCAACCCTCCCGACACATGCTACCGGCCCGAGAGAGCGAGCCTCCGGGGCTGCGCTAAACCTACCGTATCGGGGTTCCGCCTACCGGCCCGAGATAGCCAGCCTCCGGGGCAGCGCTCAAAAGACAAGTCCCCGGGATTTTGTCGACCCCCACTTTTACTGCTACATAAAGTACTGCTACATGGACGCTACGCTGGATATGATGAGGGCGTACGAGAGCCGTTTTTGCTGCACGAGTATGTATTGCTCCACATACTATTTGCAGGTTGAACGTTTTCGGGTGGCGATGCGCTCTACGGTGTGGAATTAGAGTTGGGGGGTCCCCTTGGGGGTTTTAAACCTCAACACCCGAAGCCGAGTCGCAGTACGGGCTTTCGTGGGCTCCCGCAAGCAGTGGAGAACCCTCTCGCGGTAGTGAAATCTTGAGGTTAGGTGCGGCGCGAGCGCGCTCGGTACCGTGGCCGCTGTTCGTCACGGTTGTCAACGACGGCAACTATGCTTCCCGCAACAAATCGGCGCGGACGGACGAGGACGTCCGTGTCGTCAAGATGGCCGCTTGCCGTCTTGCAAGACACTTCAACCCCATCCGCGTGTCCTCGCAGCATGGCGTCGTGGCGTTGACGGCCGTTACACGGCGTGGTTTTTCGAAATTACTCGCGTAATTCGCCCGTTTCGGGGATGGCGCCGCTCATGCGCCAGTCTGTTGAGAGGGCTCGTTGCCCTCGCCCTAACCGTGCCACAACAACGTTTGGTGTTTGCAATAGGGAGCGTCTGCGCTGCTCGGTCCGGGGCGTCTCCGACGCTTCCTACTACTGCAACATCATCGTCACAAGAATCACGACAACCTGCAACTGCCCGCCGGGGGGGCAGCTCTACCACTTGGCGTGCTCGACGTCTCGTGGTGATTGTAACTACCTCTGTCCGACTCCGGGTTTGGAACTCGGTTGCCGTCGCCGGCGCAGCAGCGGCGGCCGCCTCGTCGTTACCCTCGCCCCGACAACACCGGCATCGCTACGGACCAGCGTAGGCTCCCATACCCTCTACGCCGGCCAACCCGCTCCCGATGACGTCACGACATCCCATCTCTGACAACACGAGCTGCCCGCCGGGCAGCTCCGCTACTCAACACGACTTGTGCATTTCGTGGCGGCATCGTAGGTCTGCGACTCGTGAGGTGGTCGGCAGCCGTCGCTGGTGAAGCAGCGGCGGCTACCTCACCGCACTCCGCGATGCGAGACCCGGGCCGACAGGATACCAAGTCAGCGGGTCTTCTGCGACGTTGCCGGCAACAGACCCCGAGACACATAAGAACGCGTACGGCATGACCGTACTGGGTCCCACGTAGTGCCCTCGCCCGGATGTGTTGTCCGTTCAAGTGCCGCCCCTCGTGCGAGGCGGCGGGACGACCGCCGCTGGTTATGGCAGCGGCCGCACACCGCCGTCATCGCGAGGGGTTGCGTTTCCACCCGTAATGTACTTCACTGGTACATGCGCAGAGTTACCGTCGCGTCGCGCACAACGTACCGTACTTCACATGGCTGTAGGCGGCACGCTTCGCGCGCCCGCGCTCAGCTCGTACTCGTCCTACTCGTACCCGTGCCGCTCCGCTGGGCACCCGTCGCCAATCTGGCCGTTCCTACTGGCCTACAGTTTCCGGTTCGTGTCGCACGCCGCCACGGCGAACGGCAAATGGTGCATGGTGCCGCCGGGAGATGGCGTATTGATTTCGCGACACGTCCGGCCTATGTCGCGCCGTCATTCGCGCCGTCAACATCTCCCATCCGATATTCGACATAGCGGAACTTCTCACTTTCCAGCCGGCCCTTAACACCGGGCAAAGTACTGCGTATGTACTAAGTCTGGGCGAGCTCTACTGGTGATGATAGTGTACTCATGTGAAAAGATGGACAGCCCGACGACCGGACGACCCACCACCATGCCAACTGCCGGTCAGCGCCCACAAAGGCGTGAAGACCGGGCTCCACAAGAGACCATCACTACAACCTCCGTGGACATCAATAGACCCGAGGAGCAACAGAAGGCCGCGGTCGGCGCCCCTCTCGATGCGCCGCGCGGCGGCATGACCCAACCCCCCAAGATCCGAAGAACCATCGCTGCAAAAAACATCGCAGGCACCCGATTTCCACCTGTTGCTCGCCCCTGGCCAACTGCCGGCCAGCGCCCACAGAGACGTGAAGAGCAGGCTCCACATGAGACTATCGCTACAGCCAACATGGACATCAACAGACCCGAGGAGCAACAGGAGGCCGCGATCGGCGCCAGTATCGATGCGCCGCGCAGCGGCAGAGCGCAACCCCCCAATATCCCAACAACCGCGAAAAAATTCACAGGCACCCGACTCCCACCTGCCGTCCGCCGTCTCCTCCGCGTTTTGAGCCTCCAGTCCCGCCAGCCCCCAATCGATCTCCCCCCTAGTACCGACTGTGCCACACAAGTCGCCATGCTATTCAGCGACTTGGCGACCCGCAACCGTGCGACGGGGGTCGACCTGCGCCGCAGCCGTATGTTTCTGAACCCGATCCGTACCCTCATCGGCTACAAGCTCGGGGTATACACATCAACTCACGACGTCCGGGCGGTGACCCGACGCGCCCCTATGCCGGCTGCCGCCGCTCCGGCAGGGGTGAGCATAGCTGGACTCGCCACTAACACGGGATCCGACGCGAAACTCGTCGCAGCCAGTACCATGCACCTACATGGGCGGGAGAGGATGGCGACTATTCACCAACCGGCGCCGACTACAGCCGACCATTCGGCGATGAACCACGGCCAGCTCCCCCGGGAGCTCCCGCCACCACCAACTAGCTAGCTACAAGCGGCCCACCCCCCGGCCGCGGCAGCCCCTCAAGACACGGAGATGGACGACGACGACCCGCCACGGGAAGTCGATCAGCGGCGACAAGCGTCGACCCAAGCCCCAACCACGACATGAGAGGCCTCGGAGGCCACCGCCCCCTCGAACAGACCTCCACAACTCGCACATCAGCCCAAGCGTCCGGCCTGGCCCAGCTCGCGGCAAAGGCTCACCGGCCCCATCGCCCCCCGTGCCGGACGACCCCCTTGCAGCCGCAGGTGGGCCGACTGCGGATACTCTCCGCCGGCAAGGCACCCAACCCCAAGCCGGACGCACGCCCGCGACTATCAGCGCCTCAACCCAAGAACTACGGACGTTTTTAGCCGATACGCCCGGAATGCATGTTTTCGAATGTACCAGCACTTTCCCCGCTAGTATTACATACAGTGTATCGCCCGGCCCGCGGGCTTGGTACGGGCACGAGACGAAGTCGTCATGCCATTAACGCAGTATATTGTGCCAACAATGATAGAGATGGAGGGCATTGTAGCCCCCACCCCACCAAGCCAGCCGGCTCAGCGGTACATAAATACTGAGCACCATACATGAAGCTATTCCGGTTAGCTCCCCTCCCCCATCACATCTCAGTAGCAGCAAGCGGGACGCCTCTGGCTTCCTTAGCGTGCCTGCAGAGCTCTGGATGGGATGGGTCTGAGTTAGGTAGGGACAGCAAGGGGGCGTTGCTGTCTTAGCTATAGCCCACTAGAAGGAGGAGGGGCTAGGAAACATAGGAGGGTGGCCGATAGCTTGAGCTGTGATAACACTTCGTGTTCCCCACTGTGGTTAGGGATAGCAGGTCCTAAGAACAACTCAGTCTGAGCGAGTAAATGCATTAGACTAGACGTTGTAATCAATTTCAATTTTAATTTCCCATCCAATCTGTTCTGTGCATGCGCCTCGATCGAGGTTCCTAACCTCTCGGCGCGAGACCCTCCTACAACTCAAAACGTCTTCCACTTTATTTGTCTAATCGGCACGCCTGCAGACTGCCCACGCTCGCAGTCGTAAAAGAACCGCGTGAAACTGGCAAAAACACACTCGAATGCGTGTTTGAATGATCTAAACTAGTTTATGGGGTTTCCCAACAATTTATCTGTCCGAGTACGACCCATACGGTCTGTTGGTGGTTTCAACCGGTTAAGTTGCATGTACCACCATGTTTCAGTACGGGCTGTCCCAACATCGCCCGCGAGCCCTGCGCTCCCGGCCGGGGACCTACTTAGAACAGCCAGCACCGGCAGCTCGCCTGCCATCTTCCAGCTCGCTGCCTTCTGCAGAGCCCTCCCGTTTCCGTTTCCGCCCTGCATGCTCCTCCTCCAACTCCCCCTTCCCGCCCCCCCCCCCTCCTCTCCTTTTCGCTGAGCCTTCCTAGCCATAAAATGGCGCTTCTTCACTTGTAAATCAGCCTCCAAACAACCCGCCGCTCCAAACAACCGACGCCAAGTCTAAGGTTAGCAACCTTAGACTCGATTGCATGTTGGACGAATGCAATTTGCCATACATGGTACCCAAGTACAAATTTGCACTACCATGTGTCGCGACTCCGCTCTTTGCCTTAATTGGTCAGGATTGCACCATATTTTGCAAAAGTCGGGTCTGACCCACATGGCTAATCAAGCGCAGCCTGGAGTACTTTAGTAGTGTACCGGTACGGGTACCCCAGGCCGTTACGAGGCATTTCCCTTAAGCTCTTGACGCGAAACCCCTGCTGACTCATCCCCCGGCCGTCAAGAGCTTAAGCGTACTTACCGGCAACCGGTATCCCGTCGGGGGTCCGGGGTTTTCAGTATCCCGTACCAATTAGGTTCTTCATGAAGACCCAGAAACGCGATACGAGAACCAACCGGTTTTCTTGGTGGAGAACAAAGATGTCTCGGTGTTCAGCAGGAAACCAGTTCCCCGCGATCGGGCCGCCTGGGTGTACTATTTCCTGCGAGAAACAGAGTAGCGGGCGCAAGCGGGTGGCCAGAGGCGGCGATCGCCCCGGAGGGAACCAGAAGGCTGGCCTCAAGCGGCCATGATCGGGCGGTCCGCGGCCTGGAGGCACCATGTTAGGGCTACACCTAACCCTGCACTATACCCACATAACCACTTATCTCATATTATTATCATTTCCTATATCATATCATTACCTGCCGTACTTCTGTAACTCGTATTGTAACATGTACGCATATCATTTATCATTATCAATCCCAATCACCGATGCTACTACTGACATTCCCCGATGCTGCTACAGACTTTCCCCGATGCTATACTTTCCGCAATGCCCAAGGCTGACCGCTGAACTGCTCTGCCGCTGCTCTGCCTCTGTGCTGCTGACTGCCGCTAAATAGCTGAGCCAGCTGATGATCCTGTAACATTCGATACTGTTTTCTCACAACCTTTGCCTTCTTGCCTCTGATTGCCTTAGGGCATTACTGTACCTCACACACCAAGAAGCCGCGGGGTAGCTGACGAAAACGCCTCGTTCTCGGCGTATGAAAACATTTTTAGGCCCCGAAGGCCATAAGTGTGCTGAAGTTCATCAAGAAGTGTGGTATACCTTCACATAACCTCGAAGATTCCCAAAGCGATACGGTGTGCCGCACGATATACGCGGGTTCATCATCAGTAATTCAAGCGGTAGATCCAAGTGTGGTATGTGTTGACGCCCAAAAATCCCGAAAAAACCGATACGGTGTACCGGTGTACCGGTGACACCGGTGTACCTTCTGGTATATGTTCATCCTGAAATAACCAATCGAGCGGTACCTTTTGATCCAGATCGTGGTTATATATTGGTTGGACGCGGTCAACGATCTCATGGTCAACGATCTGCGCGCCGGCAAAACATCTTCGTGTTCTACCCCTACAAGGAAGGTCCGGTATCCATGATGTCAATCTGGGACCTTCGGACGCGGCTCATGATGTCCGCCGGCATCGAGGACCGCGATGCGGCGAGTACGATTTACTTCGGGGATCAGGACGATGAGATCAAGAACGGTCTGAAGAAAACCGAGCGCGCGCCTTCGCCGGGAAACGGCTCATTGTATCGAACTCCTGTATCACCGTCGGAGTGTCGTACACAGGAACCGATTTCGACAAGATGTACATCGTGCGACCGAACTTTGTTGGTGTGCGGGACATCATCCAGTTCAGCTACCGGACACGGAGCCTCTGCGAGAACACGGTGGTTGTTGCCGATATTCCCACGAAGACCCACGAACTCGTCTTCTCGGGAGACTCATGCCAGCGACATGGCCAACGCGAAACATCTGGATGCCTTCAAACTTCAGGAACGCTATGCGGAGTTCGAAAAGAAAACCACGTCCGAGGACATCATGCGCCACTACGCCGGTCTGGCGGGGTACTAGGTCGTGGACGTGGACTACAAGCTCCACCCGATCACCACTCGGACAAACATGTTTATCGATGAGCTGATGCTCGACAACGCCCACGTAAAACGAATCTCCAAGCAGCCTTAAGGTGCCCTGAAAATGTAAGAAATCACTCAATCATACTTGCGGGGACGCCTGCCTACCAACTGGGTCGAAGCGACCTCGGCGCTGTGCACCGCTCGATCGCATATATATGCGCAGCACCGATCTAGGTTCCGCTGGTAGTAGCGCCTAGACCGTGCGCGGCCCGCGGCGAGCTTGCGTTCCTCTCGATCCGGGGCGACGGGTGGCATGTTATCTTATCGTCACAAAATGTATTTTTGTGACGAATGTGGGTCTGCAAAACTACTGCTAATCCTGCGCACCCGGAGAGTGCTACAAATGCGCAGAAATAAGCGTCGTTTTGTGCACTGCGGTAAAGTACGGGGCGACGCGGTACCGACTACGTCGATAGCGCGCGAAGCGAGGTACCCGCTAGGGCGTAAAACGAGTAACGGTCGGGGAGCAAGGGCTTAAGCAAGGTCATTGACCGTTAGAACCCCGGATGACGCAATTTCGGCCTCAGACGGGTATGATCTAAACTAGTTTATGGGGTTTCCCTCCTTGACCTAACCGCTTTTTAGCTACAAGTGCTGCTCAGTGGTACGGGAACTAGGCATCTGTTGTTGCGCCCTTTTTGGGTGCAGCACGAGTAGACATAAAAGAAGCCAGAACAGCTGAGCCTGCCATCTTCCAGTTTTCGCTGCGTTCCACGCAGCGATGTAAAAACTGTCTCGTAACCAGTTGCGAGCAAGGTCACCCCAGGTTGTTCAAGACCACACCCGGCTCACCACCCGAGTGTGATATTCTCGTCCGTACGTCCGTGCGTTACCATGCCAGATGGAGAAGAACCCGTCGCCGAGCCGACGTTGGAGTCGCTGAACGCAGATATGAGGGCCCAATCTTCATTACTGCGAGAGTTGGCTACAGCTGTGGCACAACTGACGGCTCGTGATCGCGTTGTTGATGGGGAAGGGGCACATGGCTCCGGCTATGGGCAGCGCTTCGCGGGACGGCCGACAGGTAGCGGGGGAGCCGCAAAGCGCCCCGACTTGCTAGAGCTAGCCCAGAGCGGCCGTGTCGGAGCAAAATCCGTGAGTGCCGAGGATGACTACCTCGCGGTGCCAGAGCTACTGCAGAGAGCGGAGTCTGGTTATGAGGCCGTTCGACCGGTCAGCCGAGTGCCTGGACTCTTCCCCCGGAGCACCGACCTAACGAACGAGTACCTCAAGCAGGACGACCGGCGTCTGCCGGCCCAGGAGGAGTATTTGTGGATGTCGTGTTTCGGGGCCCACATGGCCGCACTTTTCGTAGCTCTCGACGAGCTGCTACCTTACGTCCCTGCCGCTAACCAGGACTTCCCCCCCTACCTCGCGAGAGCTCGGAATCACGCCGAGACCATAGACAAGGCGTTTCGTTTTCGTCTGGCTTTCCTGCGGAGGCTAAATGAGATCAAGCGTGTGCACGGTGACCAAGGTGTTCTGGACGTGCTGCGAGCCCAGCATTTTCAGCATGCTTCGGAGCATCTGGGTTCCGCGATTTTTGGGGACCTCATGAAGGACTACGAGCGTCGTGTCTTCGAGGCGACCGTTGCCAGCAGCGCAAAGGCGACCGCTACTGCCCGAGTGGGAGCTGCAGCTGCAGGTCGCGGGCGTGGGCGAGGACGTGGCGGCGGGCGTGGACGTGGCCGCGAAGGTGAGCACGAGTGACGGTGTGGGGCGCCTTTCGCCGGAGCTGCTGGTGCTTTGCGAGGCCACCTTTCGGTGACCGCCGCAAGACGCACCCTTGCAGCGCAACGGCGAGATGAGCGCCCTGTGCCAGGACCTGACCCCCCCACCTTACAGACTTCATTTAGACCTTCCTCGGTGCGGCGCTTCTTACAGCTACAGCTGAGTGCGGCTCAACCATCCGCACACCTGCACATGGCGGTTCAACCAACCGCTTTCCTCACCACCCCATCTCCGCGTCCGTTGGTTGTTACACTACGTGTCACAACTGGTTCGCAACGACCAAGTTTCGCGCGTGTACGTTATGCACGAGACAGGCGCTACGAGCGCGAAGGGCGCGCGGGGCGGCCCTCTTACCTGAACCTAGCCCCGCAAACCCGTACTGAAGCTACTGCAAACCCGTCCAGCAGCTACCGGCCAACCGCCGGAAACCTAACCGCTGCTGCCGAGTACTTTGCGAACAGTAGTCGTGCTGGTGGAACTCTGTCGGTAAAACGACGCACGTACGTAATTGACGAGCCCGCAGCTGTCGCCCCGTGGGCTGCGTCACTGCGATCCCGGCTGCATGATGCGTTCGGCTCGGACGAGCTGGGCCAGCGGACGCTCGACCTGCTCTCAAGCTCCCTCAGCGCTCAGACACTCAAAGCCTACGCCGGCAGACTGTCCCAGTTCGCGGAGTTCTGTCACGACTCTGAGAACATCAGTCCGCTGGAGGCGACTACTGCTATTGTCGTTCGGTATGTTGCCTGGATCGGGGAGCGAGGGCACATCGCAGCTAAGTCGCTGCAACCCTACCTGTCCGCAATCAAGACGTTCTTCGAGCTGCACAACCTCGTCCCAATCGCCAAGGACAGTCTACACCTAACTTCAGCAAGGCGTAGGCTGATGCTGCGTCAGCGTCGGCTGGACGCTGCCCCTTTGCATGTCCCTCTGCCTGCGGATGTAGCCTACCGCTTCGTCACAAAGGCCGAGCTAATTGTGTCTGCTCCTTACCCAGAGTACCACCTCGACTTCCGAGCCCTCTTGGCCTCGGTTGTCAACTTCATGTTCTTCGCCAGGGGCCTTACTGGCGTCTCCTGTCGAGTGCGAGATTTGCATGTCGACACCTACAGCATCACCTTGCAAGTGTACCGCGAGAAGGCAGGGTCGCGCTAGCCGACGGGGACCCGACGAACTACGGTACTTCTCCTTCCGGTGTCTGAGCACCCTCGAGTGGCACGTCTCTTGCACCACTTCATCGACAACGTCCAATCTGTCCCCCTGATTACTGTCGGCTTGGCTACATCAAACTTTTGGGCTGTCACTGCGGCCGAGCAGTCAAAACCTTGGACTGCGGCTACAATGTCAGACTGGCTGTCTGCAGCCATCAGTCTAGTCAACGCTGCCCCCCCTGCTGGCACTTCCTGTACTTCACACAGTCTTCGAAAGGACGCAGCCTCTGCAGCGAACGCCATCGGAGTGCCATTGTCCCACATTCGCTACCAAGGCGGTTGGGCCACTAACTCTGACGTCGTTCTGGACTACATCTATCGACCCCAACGTTCTTCCTTCACCTGGCGCGTGGTTCTTCTTTGGACACATCGCCCCCCTCCGCCACTTCCAAGTCCAAGTCCGCAGCGGTGGCCTTCCCAGTGCCTCCTTCATGACTTGGCGCTACCCCTTCTCATTCAATCCACCGCTCTCTCCGTTCGCTCAAGACTGGCAAAACCAGACTCAACTTTGAAATGATCTAAACTAGTTTATGGGGTTTCCCTCCTTGACCTAACCGCTTTTTAGCTACAGGTGCTGCTCATTGGTACGGGAACTAGGCATCTGTTGTTGCGCCCTTTTTGGGTGCAGCACGAGTAGACATAAAAGCAGCCAGAACAGCTGAGCCTGCCATCTTCCAGTTTTCGCTGCGTTCCACGCAGCGCCCCCCCCTGACTCCGTTTTCCCTCCACGCTTTCGCTAAACCATCCTGCCAATTTCGGCTCTTGACCGTGTAAAACAGCCTGCGCGACCTTTTTGGCACAACCAGGCTCAACTTTGAAACCCTGTTTTTCAATTCTCCACTACCTGTACACACCGGGTTTTTAATGTCGACGATTAATGTCGACGACGTCGCTGTAGATTATCCTTTTGCTTGGCTAGTAATTTATTATAAAAGTAAGTACCCCGTCGTAGAGACGCTGCAAGGGTTTCACTGGTGCCAGTCATGTCCCGGGGGCGAAAAAACAAAGTACCCCCTAACGATGAAATATGGATCCTTATTATTATTGTTATTATTATTATATTGTTATATTATTATTATTATCACGGTCGCTAATATATTATCATTCAATTATTATTGTTATTATTATTCGCCGATGATGACAACGCGACGCGGTCATCGCGCGGCGCAGACGGACGAACAGACATCCGACCGCCATTCTGCGACGAGAGTACAGGTAATCCTTACAGGGTAGTCGATCCCAGGTAGCAGACATAGTCGCTACTTGTCTGTGCGCACCTGCGCGGTCAACTTCCACCTGCAGAGTCAAATGACGCCAACAGCGATGTCTACTGATATTCCTGACACAGTGTGGCACTGAGGCGTGAATTAAACTACGACTTGCCTTGCGGGACTTTGGTCACCTCTACGAGTGCGCGCGCTGGCTGTATGTGATGCGAGCTGGGCCTGCAGCAGCGAGGTCAACAACTCAAAATCCTGCATATTGGGTCCTGCTGCGAACCTGCTTATTCAGAATAGAATAAGCGACTACGGACAGGGCAAGCGTGGATGGACGATTTGGGTGCTCATTCAGCTTTAAACTACCACGAAAGCGCTTAACTTGGCGGCGGCAACGGCGCGTAGACGGTGCGACAAGGGTCCTCGTTACGATACCTCTGCCGCGAAATTCTCTCGGCAGCACTGCAGCACTCATAAAAACATCTCGTATTCCCCTGGGATTTTAATGAGACCAGCACGGTGCGGCAGAAATCCAACCCCCTCCCAGCAAGAAGGAGTGTCTGCACGGCGCTGTGGAGCTGCCCAGCACGCTTGCAGCAACGATGGTGGCGTCTCCACTTGCAAACAGTCGCAGCGCCCAGCCCAGCTCTCCCAACCAGGTTCGCTGACCCGATTTCACCCCCTCCTGTCCTTTTGTGTGCGTATGCTTGTGTGTGTGTGTGTTTCTGTGTGTATGCGTGTGCCTTTTTCCTATTGGTCTTGCGTTGACGAACCATGCACCCAGAGTGAAGTCTTGCTTGACGACCGAAAGCAAAGGACATGCACTCGCTCCCATAGACATGAGTGGGAGCAATAAGTAGGCGGACGCTGGTCACTACATGCTCCGGGACAAGTTTCTGGGAAATGCCGTTGGGTGGAAAGGTGCCGTTGGGTAGAAAAGCAGCGTGCTGGTTGGGTAGGCTGCCCATCGTCATGCTGTGGGGTCAGCAAAGCCAAGACGTGCAATGTTTTTTCTGCAAGCCTATGCTTTGTATCTAGATACCTAGCTATTGCCGCTCTTTACATTCCAGATTTGTCCTCGCGCCATGGAAAGCCGGCGCCAATCTATCATCACAGTGTCAGCATGCAGTCTGCTGCTGCTACCTGCGCCTGCTTCACTTTTTGACAGCTGACTGAAACCTGGCGTATGTGACAGGCAGGACCGGCGCTGGCCGAACTTGAGAGGCAGCTATTCTCTGCACGTGGGCGCAACGTGGCCGCTGCGCGCAGCAGCAGCAGCAGCAGCGATGGCAGCAGCGAAGAGGGCGGCATCAGCCCAGCAGGCAGTCTGCACCAGCAGCACAGTGCACGGTTCGGAGGGCTAGGTGCCTATGCCGGTTTACCTTCCAGTGCTATGCCCTCACCAGGAATTCGACGGGAAGCTTCTTTCAGTGACCATCTCCGCATCCAGGATCGTGACCCAGAGAGCGACTCTCCTAACCCTCACCCCAGGCCGCGGCCCTCAGGTCCGATTGCACACTCTGCATGGCAACCCAGCGCTGGTGCACACATAGACGGCCAGTGGGCCCATGTGGCACGCTGGGCAGCTGGAGACAGCGCATCCGCGGCTACAGCTGAACCTAGGCGTGAAGCCAGCCCAAGGTGAATGGCACCAGGCCGCTTGTGTTCCTTGCTGTCGTGGGGTCATTTCCTGTTTGTCTTGCCGCGCGGTTTCTCATATCCCATAGAGTCAGTGTCTATTGCCTGGTTGTCCTGACCTCGCACCTGATGACGTGGCTGGGACCTGTAAACCGTACAGCGCTGAGCATCGCGCACAATTCTTGTGCCTGTAAATGCAACTAGCCCCGGCGGATCGCCCAGCATGCCGGCCTCTCTGCGTGAAGCGATGGAGACAGATCTGCGTGCTGCAAACTCACAACTGGTAAGCTTGTTGACCTCGCCACCCTTGTTATCTCTCGGATGTTGTAATCTGCAAATATACTTACACCTCTACTCGTCAAGCATGTATGTCGTCTTCACCAAACTGTGGTCCCCAAGTGCATCCCCGTTCTTTCAAACTGATGCCATAATATCCCCTCCTCCACACCTACTCACACATACATACTATCCACCTTGCCCTCTCTGCAACAATTCATGTACCTTCTGCAGCCTAATTATGCCATGCTCCAGCTATCACACATTGTGCAGATGCCACCTTGAGATGCTGACCCTCAGACATGACCCCCCGTTTCTCCCCAAGCACGCTGCAAGGCAGGCAGGGATGCGAGCAGACTCGGAAGCAAAGGCACTACGGGGCGCGCTGGAGACGGCGCGGCGCGAGACGCAAGCGCACGAGGCCGCTGCACAGCATGCACATCGGCAGCTAATAGAGCTGCAGCACCGGACAGCGTTACGGCCTCAGCAACCTTCCGTGCTAGCTGAGGTGCGGGAACCTGTGCCCTTTGATCTTGCATGTGACATAATGCGATTTACAGCTGCAAGCGTCAAGCGTTCATGTATATATCATGCAGTGTCACAAGACTAACCTTATTTGCCGCCTGCACGCCTCAGCGTGCATCTTGCAGTGCCCAATGGCCTGAGGGCGTCTTGACCTTTATATCCATGTGTGTGGCAAGCCCGCGAGATCATTTTGGATATACTTCAAGGCACTATCATCTCCTTACTCATTCAGGAACCAGCTTCTCCATCCGCTCTCCGTTGATATTGGGATGCATTGTACATAGCAAGCGCAGAACACATCACCTAATGTCTCTCACTGAATGTCTGTCTGGCCGCCAGGCTTCAGCATCAGCTGCAATGGTGTCAACGCTGGAGAAGCAGCTAGAGGAGCAGAGGGCCGGAGCAGCAAAGCAGGCATCCCTGGTGGAGTCGCTGCAAGTGGCATTGTCCAAGGAGCGGGAGCTCAACTTTTCACTGCAGGTACGGCTGGACTGTGCTCGGTAACGTGATGAGTGGATCTAACTATTGTAGCATCATGAAACATTGCTCACCGTTTTCAGCCCCTGACTAGGAGCTTCGGCACTGGGTGCACGGATAATAATAGAGTGGAAATAGATGTCTATGAGGACACAGTGCATCAGCTTATATCCCTTGATAGCTAAATCCTGCGATTCCGGATGTCACTGGTTGCCATATTAAATCCTTACATCTGTGGGCGGTTCTGCTTCCTTCTAGAACGATCTGGAGCTTGAGCGACAGAAGATTGAGAAAGCGCTGGAAACTCTGCCGCAAGTGGCTGCCATGGAAACTTCCCTTGCAGATGCAAAGCAGCAGGCTGCACAGGACATTGCGCTGCTGGAGGAGCGCGCCCATGTAGGCCCTGAACGACTGCCCCTGCCTTTGCTTTAAAGATCGGAATTCAGCAGCAGACTCAATATTTCGTATCGCAGGCTGCCAAGGTGGACTTTGACCGCATGACAGGCGAGCTACAGCAGCGACTGAGCAAATCAGAGGCCGAAAAAGATCATGTACAGGAACAGCTTCGCAGCAGGGAGCAGAAGATGCACGGGCTTGTTGAAGCGGCAGAGGGCCTCAGGGAGCAGTGCCGGGTGCGATATTCACCAGCATGCAACCTATGTGTTGGCGTGAATGTGCACGCTAATGTTTTGTGGTGCATTGCGCAGTCTATTCAAAGAGATAGAGACGCAGCCATGGACAGTCTGGAGAAGGCCGAGCACGCAGTGGAGTCTCTGAAAGCAGAGATCACTGTGTGTAAACCCACGCTGCTTGCCTTTGCTTCCTCTTGTGATGCGCGCTTCACACAGCTGGCATGCGGTGAACAGTCGTGGATATTTGCTCCAGGTGATGAAGTCCAACGTCGAGGCACGAGCCCGCGCTCTGGTTCTGGAGCAAGAGAACTTTCAGTTAGGGAGCCTAAAAGAAGCGCAGAATGCGCTGCAGAAGAGCGAGGCAAAGGTGGCAGAAGCGGAGGCATCAATGCAGGGGCTGGGGAAGCTGGTGCAATCTCACTTAAGGTGTGTGTGTGGGGGGGGGGGGGGGGGGGGGGCGGGGCAACACGCAGCCTAGTTCTGCCCGCAGCGTGGCATCTGATGCCTCGGTAGGATATACACAGAGTCTGCAGAGTGCCGGGGGCAGAAATATTTCAGACCAGTTTGGGAGTCTTCTATCTGGCGCTCATAGGCAAAATGCGCCACGTGGTGCTACAGGGCGACGGTGGAGCGCAGTGAGATTCCTACAATCCGCGATGGCCTTCTGCGAATTGAGGAGTTGACTCCGCGCGAGGCAGTGGAGAGGCTGGCCTGGTGCTTCAGCATGGAACTGCGGCAATCCGCGGATATGTTGGTGGCAGCTGAGGGAAAGTCGACCGGGCTGGAGGCCCAGCTGGACGCTGCGCACGCTGGTACGACTTGCTCCGTCGCCCAGCTTGCACCGACAAGGAGTATCGAGTATCTGAATGATTACTCCCCTTCAAGACTACCGTCCTCTGGGCCCAGAAATTTAAGGCGCCCTGAAAACCCGTTTTGGCCCCTGGATGGCAACAGCCCGCAGGCTAGCTGAGGAGCAGGTACAGGCTGTGGCCAAGACAGGGCGGGAAGCAAGGGCGCAGCAGCTGGAGGAGCATGCCGCAGAGCACGCTGCGCTGAAGTCGGAACTCGAGGGATACCGGCAGCGCGAGGTACAGTTGAAGGCTCATGCAGAAGAGCTGACAACCAAGCATAGGCTGATGCGCAGTGAGTATGAAGAGCACATGGCACGGCGGAGCTCAGCCTCGGACACAATGGCTGGGCTGCAACGACAGCTAAAGGCTGCTGACGAGAAGCTGGTGCGGCAACCATGACCATCTGCAACCTGCTATCACACTGTCACGTGTTGGCCGACCATCTTTCCCGCATCTGCAACTGACCGCTGAACGAAGTGGATGGCAGATATACTCAACGAGAAGCCGTGATGGTAGTAGCAATTTCAATCAGGGCCATCAAGGCATGATCTAGACCTTGTGCATGATTGCCAGGTGCGATTGGAGCAGAGCTGGCGCGAGGCGGAGGCAGAGGTGCGGGAAGCTAAACAGGAGGTGGCAGAGAAGGAAGCTGAGGCAGACTCGTTAAGGGATGGCTGGGCAAAGGCAGATGCCGAAGCCAAAGCCAAGACTGATCGCCTGCAAGAGCTCAGGTGCGGAGCCTACTGACAGAGGCTTCTGTTTGCTGGAGCGAAGGCGGTAGAGGAGCTACGAATCCGCCTGTCGCCGACCTGGAGGGAGAAATCTTGATAATGGGAAGAACTTGACTAGTCTGTGAGTTATCTGGCGCGGTGATTTGTGGATTTCGTGCTGCTCCTCATTGCTTTGGAATAACTGACTGTCCATGATCCTCAGGGCGGCCTTGCAAAATTCCATGGAAGCCGAGACCGCAACACAGCAGATCAAGGCAGCTCAGGCTGAGGCTGAAGCGGCGGCCGAAGAGGTGGCGCGTGTCGAGGCCCGTGCTGCAGAGGATCGAACCATGCTGCTGGATCGTGTGCATGCAGCAGAAGCCCACGCCTCCGCTGTGGCAAGCCAGACCCTGCAGCTATGGGACTGTTGCCGCGAGGCTGGGCTGCGTGTGCAAGCTAGTGTAGAGGATGCACTCGAGCTGGCAGCACAGGGGTCCAGCGAGGAACTGGAACACGCTTGGCGCGTGGCTGTGAAGCAAAAAGCGGATCTGGACACACTGCTCCCACAGCTGCACCTCTCCCTTAGCAATCCAGGTGTGTATGCAAGGGCAATGAGCTAGCTTTCCCCGAGGAAAGAAAGATGCCGAGGGGTAGATGTTCGCCGCGATTGTTTCCCTTGCAGGCGCGACTGTGGGAGCGGACATCCCGCTGCTTGGGGTCCAGGCGCTGATTGCCTGTCAGCGCGCATTGCTGAAGCATGCATCTCACCAGCATACGTTGCTAGAGCGGTGAGTAGTCCACTTGATGGAGTTCTTGATGTGTGCATTGATCGTATGATGTTGGCGCCAATCAATGTGGCGCCCCAGAGCAACGATGGACAGTGCATTGCTGTGAAACAGAGAGGGTGGGATCTGAGTTGGTCGATAAACTGGCTGTTCAGGGCGGACGACAGGCTGCAGAGCACCACTGGGGCGCTGGAACAGGAGGTGAGTCTAGAGACCGATATGTGCCTGCTCTATCCATGTCTTTGATTTGCTTTCATAATTGTTCTGCGCTGACATTGAGCTTCCTGCCACCAGGTGCGGAGGCTTAGGGTTGAACTGGAGGGCTCGGAGAAGCGCACAAACAAGGAGTGGCAAGCAGTACGGAGCGATGTGTCCAAGGTGCTGGCCAGTGCGGAAGAAACACGCCGAGAAGCGGAGGAGCGTGTGCAGGCGGCAAGTGAGACCTTCAAGGTGGCTGTTTCTCGCTCCACCATGTCCTTGGCCTCCAAAGACATCTCCAAGCATTCTCCACACAATCCCAACCCACAAGTCTCGCCATCCACGGCTCGTGGGACAGCCAGGCGTTTTTACACACGTCCCTTGTTCTCTTTCCATTGCGTACACAGCATGGCTGGCATGGTCACATTTATTCAACCCCCCCCCCCCCCCCCCCCTTTCATATTTCGCACAGTATTTCACGTAGAAGTCGACACGTGGGATTCAGGTCATGTTCCCATGGCCAAGGAGATGTCCAATGTGCTTTCATGTTTGGTAACGATTGATTCGTGCGCACAGCATCCGTTCAACACTCCAGTTTGCTGTTCACCAGTGTAACCCAGCAAAACACTGTCTGCACTTGTGCACTATGACAGCTGTACGTGTGCCTCGTGTAGTAATGGATGATGTGTGGGTGACAATGTTCTATGCCTCCCTCCCTTGCCCTGCTCCTGTCGTGCTGCTCCACAGCGCAAGTACGACATTGCAGAATCAGAACTGTTAGATGCTCAGGAACGCTGCGCTGAAATGGAGAAGCGGAACCAGGACCTGCTGGAAGAGGTAGTATCACATAGAACCCCCCCCCCCCCCCCCCCCCTCAACACACACCACGAACCCCAAAAGGCGCAGACATACTTACCTGAACTTCCTCAGTCTCGCCTTCCGGCCTATGTCTGCACTGCCTCGGATGGGTGGGCACGTCCTACACATTCATGGCAGCGCTAATCTGCCCAATCATGAGGGACAACAGTGAGGGACGCATGCAGCCTTTCTGATTTGTTCACTGTCCTGCCAGCTTGCTACACAGAAGGCGCGCTTGAAGGCCGCCGAGGCTACAGAGGAGAAGTACGCAGCCCTGGAGGCCAAAGAGGACGTGTACCATCGTCGAATATTGGATTTGGGGCAGCAGCTGGTGAGCGAACAACGCCGTGCACGCAAGTTGCAGAACGAGCTGGACAAGCTACGGGTGGCTACAGCGCCCGCTCGCCTGGAGGCTACCAAGCGTGCAGCTCGGGTGCGAATGCTGCGCGCCCGCCGAGCGCGCGACGCAGCAGCGATTGCAGCGCTGCGGAGGAAAGGAGAAGAGGACGCGGCCTGCGCTGGGCGCGCAAGGAGGGCACTCCGGGTCAACGAGAAGTAAGCACCCAATATACTGCGCATGGATCAGTCATTAAAAAGAGGGCAACAAGTGTTTGCGGCCTTATTCGTTTGCTGCACCTGTCTCCTCCTTCGCACGCGCACAACATTTAAGTAGCCAGCTTCGATGGCTGTGGCTACATGAGTTCAGGTGTTTCTGTCTGCAGTGGTCTATGGGACAATCGGACAACACACATGTGGCTGACTTCCCTCGCGACATTGCAAAATCTGAGATTGTTGCTGGATGACATGTGGCCTTCTCGCTATCTGATTGCGCCCCCCCCCCCCCCCCCCCCCCTACCTCGCCGCCTGGTAGGAAAATGTCTGTCCTGGAAGCAGCTGCCAACACTTCAGCCAGGATTGCCAAGGAGGCTGAGGCCAAGGCGCAGCGGCTGGAGGGCCTCCTGGTGCGCAGTGAAGAGCGGCGTGCTGCGGCAGATACCGACCGCAAGCGCCTGAGTGACAACCTGGCGGTGCTGCGGAAAGAGAAAGAGGAGCAGGAACGCGTTATTCGAATCAGCAAGTGAGTGGCTTCTGTCGACCCGGCCGTCACCATGTCCATTTCCTGTTACAGCCAATTATTGTGTTTTACGGATAGCACATCATAGAGTCCGTCAGTGACCGCACTGGCTTCGCAATACTGGGTCTTACTGGAGAGTTTAATTTGATTTGGGACAACAATGAACTCCCTGTCAATAAGCTACCGCTGCACATTTTCATCAGGGACGCCTCAGAAACAGCGCGAGCCGAAGTGGAACGTCTGCGGGCAGCAGCAGCCAAGCAAGAGACCGCGGAGAAGAAACGCGTGGGCGCGCTATGGGAACAGCTGGAGTCAGCAGAGGCAGGCCTCCGGGACTCGCAGGTTTGGCTTTGGCTGTCCGAGCTGAACCCCTGTCCTCCTGTGTGGGGCTCTACCGCAGTCAGCCTGTCCGCATGCAAGCGTGCACATCCACATACACACACAAGCATGTTGCGTATTGTGCTATATGGTAGCCCTCTTTCGTGCCCTTTTGGGCCAAACCACCTGTTCCATGCGCCACCAGTTACCTGCATGAGAGCTCTCTACCGCATACTAAGCCGAATGAGCCTGCTGTGGCGCCAGAGAACGGCTTCACGTTTGCTGAAGGAGGCTGAGGCAGCGCGCTCGGAGTCGGAAGCTGCTCGCGCTGAGGTGGCTCGCCTGAAAGCGGAGGGCAGCCGCCAGGAGGGGGCGCTGGCCACCGCCACTGCCGCAACCAGGCAGGCGCAGCAGCAGCTAGGCGACGCGCAGCGGCGGCTTGAGCTGCAGGAAGAGCAGGCCTGCATCTCCCACGCCAGCAGGCAGCGCCTCGAGGTGTGCTCAGGGACTCTCGCCTGCGTCCTTCCACTGGCCTGTCACATTGGTACACAAACATGCCACATCGTGTCGAAATCCAATCCCCCGCCTTGCGTGAACGCCGCAGCCCCTGATCCAAAGCCGACCTTCACTGCCTAGAGAGTAGTCCTGGCGCGGACAGATACTTGCTCCTGATGACAATGCTAGCGATCCCTAGGCTGTCTCAGCGTGCGGGCCTCATGTATCCAACTTTCCGTCTGCAGGCACAAGTAGATGGCATGTTGGCGACGGTGGCCAGCGGCGACGCGCAGGGGACGCGCCCCTTTATTGAATGGAGTCGCAAAGAGCCACAGCAGAGTCTGGAGTGCATGGCGGAGCGACTGCTGACTCTGCAGACTCAGGCACGCCTGCTGCCCCGTGTCGATCGCTACCTCCGATGGGGCATGTGCGGAGGAACCCGCGCGCCGCTCAATCAATGTCACATACTCATGGCGCTAGAGTGATTTCAGTGCGCCCTCCGATTAGGCAGCTACGGAGTCCTCTTCCTTGAAACTATGCATGGACTTTCTGTGCCCTGCGCCATCATTCATTGCGCATGCACTTATGTCTATATATTTTCTTATTACACTCATGACGACGAAGTGATTAGGTCCTCACTCATGTTTCATGGAAGATTGTAGGGCGCCCCCTAGGACGTGCTAGCAGCAACATGGGTGCGGCATTGCCGCCACTATTGCAGCACCAGGCTTGCGAAGCTATGCCTGGAAAAATGTCTGAATTGGTGGTATGGGATCTCTGTCATGGCAGGTGGAGCAACTGCTATCTGCAAATTTGCAAGCTGAGCTGGACTGTGCTCGGGCAGAGCGGGCTGTAGCCAGCTGGGACGCCACGGATGCTTCCCTCCGGAGGTCTCTAGGTGAGCGGCAGGCTAGCAGCAGCACCCAGAGGCTCCCACGGATGTGCCGGTGCGGTAACGGATCAGCTGAGATAATCCCTTTCTGGTGCAGAGCTACGCCAGGCCACCTTGTCTCCGGCCCGAGTACTCGCTGCCCAAACCGACATGGAGCTGGCCTCAAAGATTGAGAGGTGTGGCCTTTGGAATGGAGCTGGCATAGTGGAATGGCTGGCCGGACTTAGCGGGGCAGCTGAATGTGGGGGATGAGTGAGGTATCCATGATTGTGCAAATAGAGTTGCCATAATGTCAGGTGCTTACAAACAGTCTAAAGCATAGCATCAAAATCATGCAGATGTTTTCAGTGCTTTTGATGGAGGACGATGGTGCAGATAAGGATCGTGTTCCAGGATGGTAGCCATTCAAAGACGAGTGACTTGCGTGCATGCTTCTGCGAAATATTTCCGGGTAGCTGTTTGGGGTTCTCAGGACGGCATGCCAAATTGCCTTCAGCCACAGACCACAGCACACCAAGGTCGGCAGAGGATGATAGCCTGGCTCCTGCGTGACCTCGTGATGACTGCAGGATCTCGCAGCTCCAGGCAGCTCTGCGCCTCGTTTTGGAGGAGAAGGCTGAGTTGGAGGCACGGCTCCAGCAGCTCGCTGATGCCACTGAAGAAGCACCGTTGAAAAGATCACTCGCAGAGGCTCTGGTGCGCTTTGCTGGTCCCCCCCCCCCACCCACCCCCCCCCCCCCCCCGCCTGCCCGCCCGCCCTTGTGCCCATCCAGCGTGGCGGCACTAATGCCAAGGCGGCTTGCAGTACATCAACTCTATCTGCCACTGTGGCGCATTGAGGAAGGCACGCCTGTGTACACCATGACCTTGTCTCAGGGTGACAAGGCCGCCCTCCAGAACGCGGCCAGGGAGTTGAAGTCAGAAGCGGTAGAGATGTCCAGTGCACTGGAGGCGCGGGAAGGCAAACTAGCTGCAGCAGAGCAGCGGGCGGAGGCATTAGAGGTAGGGCGCCGAGGCACTCCAGGCCTCTGGCACTCCCATGGTTCAGGCAGCTTTGTGCCAGACAGATGGGAAGCGGACATCAGCCACGGAGGGGGCGAGCAGAGCTGACGCGTGGCGCCATGGCCTGGCAGATGAAGATTAGTGAGCTGAGGGCAGAGCGAGATCGGGAAGCAGCAGACGCGGCCACCCAACTGAAGGAGGCTACCGCACAAGCAGGCAGGCTACAGGTAATCCAAGTGCAGACCCGCAGCGCGCCCTCTGCGAAAATCAGCACATGAAGCAGGCCCCTTGGGCGATCGACCTGTTACTCGCAGCAATCACTGGGCCTGACGTATGAAGTTGGGAGAGCCAGGTGGTATTTTGCTGACGCAGCTCGCGGCTACCTCAGGACCGTGAGGAATGCTCAGGCATCTGCTAACACCCGCCCATGATGTGCTGGGGACCAGGAAGCAGTTGCCAGCCTGAGCGCGGATCTGCAGGACGTTCAGCAGGAGCTTGCTACTGCCAAGCAGGTGAGAGAGTGGCCATGCGCTGGCTGCGCCTCCCCCCCCCCCCCCCCCCCCCCGCCCCCCCCCCCACGCGCGCACCCAAGCCATGCCGCGTGGGGTGGTGTGAAGGACTGCCCGCGTTCACAGGCTGCCAAGAGTCCAGGAGTGAAGGCGGCGCCGCAGTGCAATGCTGCAGGCAGAATGCGTGGAGCGACTGGGGAAGCTGAGGCAGAGGTGTGTGGGGGCCCACGACGCCGTGTGGTGTGTGAGGGGGGGGGGGGGGGGGGGGGCGGTCGCAATGCAGTGCCTAGAGATTGGTTGCAGGCTGGGCATCGGCAACGCCAGTCGCGAGCCTTTCCCGTCATTCCCCCCAGTCACTGCGTCCACTAGTCATGCCGCTGCTAACAGCAGCGCTCTCTACACATGTGGCGCCGTATGCAGACAACTCATGGCCTTAGGCATGACTTCTCCCACCTCATGTGTCGGTCTCATACTGCAGATTGTCAGAAAGCACAGCCATTCGAGTGAACTCCTCCTTGTTCTTATTCTTGATTTCTTCTAGTGCCTGAACGGATCAAGGCCCGGGTCGGGGGGGGGGGGGGGGGGGGGGGTTGAGGCTCGATACCACAATACGGAACAAGCTGGGGTGTGGCTGCCAGGATCAAGGGGGGGGGGGGGGGGGGGGTGCTCGATACCACAATATGGAACAAGCTGGGGTGTGGCTGCGAGGATCAAGGGGGGGGGGGGGGGGGGGGGGGGGCTCACCTTGACTGCGAAAAAGATAGCGCAGACGGACAGCAGGAAGTTGAAAAAGACGAAGGCGCACATGGACTGCTCGTAAGGTGTGAGTCCCTTGGGCTCGCCGCTGAAGCGAATGGATATATCGGTGTAGAGGTCCCAGAAGTAGTGGAAGTCGACAACCATAATCACAGCGTTGTACGCAAAGAAGGCAATGACAAGCTCGCGCTGCGCGTTGAGCACGCCCGCCAGCCCAAACACGCTGAAGACGTTGTTCACGATCGAAAGGTAGAACAGGAAGTCCATCGGCGTCTGTCCCACGCTCTTGATGAACAGCTGCTCGCGCGCAGCGTCATCGGGGGAGGTGCCATAGTAATGCTGCGAGAAGACACGGGGTGCGGGATGGGGGAACAGTAACTGTGCTGCCGCCGTTCTGGGCGCCGCTTCGGGTCAGCGTCGTACGTCCATAGCACCTAACCCTCCGCCCCCCCCCCCCAAAGCTACCCGCCCGTCGCCTACTCCTTCCACGCGCTCGACAGGTCGCAACCAAAACGGCACGCACCGCTTTGTAGCCCTCATATATGCCGAGCAGGCAGATGCCGACGATCAGCTGCAGGGTCGCCACGCAGAGCACGCCGCCGCCAGACCGCATTGTCACTGCTCAGCGGGCCGCCGAGCGCGAGACCTGCTTTACTCTTCACCTGCGTGCCTGGTCTCGCACGATTCGGCGTCCAGAGAAAGCTAAGACAGCAGCGTTGATGATGCCCCGGACCTACCCGATGCCTGCCAGTGGCGGCCTTGCCCGAGCTATTGCGGCCAGTGTTTACGCGCGCGTTGCGTCCATCCGGCCCCCATGTGACCCTGGCCCTGTGCTGCTGCTGATGGGCTGCTTGCGCGATGGCCTCGCGCAGTTGTTCGCGCAACGCGCGCGCGCTCAAGCACCGTCCCGCAAAAAACCACCTTCCTACATCGTCGCCTAGAGCATTGATCAATATTAATAATCCTTGCCGGTGAAGATTTAGACGGATTTATTACGAGTAGAGGCTGCTAGTGCTGATGACGGATTGCTGCTCATCCATTTCGTAGAAGTACGCAGCAACCTGCTAAGGGGCTACTACTTCATCGATGTACTGTAGTAGTCAATGTAGATTAATGAGACTATGATAGCTGGCACCATGACTTGATGTCATGGAAACTCCATAAGTAACTCCGCCATTCAACGTACAGGAACATAAAACGCGCCCATCACTACTCGTAGGGGATGGGGAAAGGGCGATACAAACCGATAATGGATGTGTAATCCGGACTCTGGGTTGCGAATCTCTGTGCTCAATGTCGTAATGTTATGGTATTGTTGTGTTTGTTCTATTGATAGACCGCATTCGCCTGGGCCTACCTCGAAGGCCACACGATACGGCTTGTAGATGTTGACAGGAGCGGCAAGCTGATGCATTTTATGAAGTCATCACCTTTCCATGTGCCTCCCTGCCCCTGGGCTGGTGCTAGTCATCGCCATGCACATCCGGGCACCGGTAGTCGTGCTGACCATGGTGGTGTGTGTCGCTCAGCCGGCCGTCGTGCTGGTTGTCAAGGTGCACGAATCAGCGTCAGGGGACCATGCCACGGCGTCAGCAACGCCGCGTGTTTGCCCCTCCTGCGCCACCACGAGACAGCGGCTGCAGGGCATGGCGCTGGCCGCGGCGGAGCAGGCAAACAGGAGCACCCGGGGGCTGCAGGAGTTGGAGGCGCGTGTGGCGACCGCCGAGGCCCGCAGTGGCTCCCTGGCTGCAACAGCAACGGAGGCGCTCGGCAACGCCGACCGGATACTGCAGTGGCTGGCGGAGGAGGGGGCGGGGCGCCTGGCCCGGGTGGACAGCGTCTGCGCTCCACTGGAAGCCGCCGCCTCAAACCTGGCAGCAGGTGCACTGGAGGCGGCCTGCAGGGCGGCCGATACATCGCAGCGTCCGCCGGTTCCCACCGCCGTTCCGCCCCAGCCCAGCGCTTCTCCTCCTGCAGCCAGCTCGCCCAAGAAATCTGTAGGCGAGAACGGCCAGGGGGAGGCAGTGGGCGTGGCGGTGTTCGCATCCGACCTGTCTCCGCCGCACCATGAGCAGTCCTCGCTGTCACTCAAGGATGCTCCAGCCCCTGCTCACCCCGGCCGGGGCTCCCTTGGCCAGGGCGAGGACCCACCCAGTCCTCTCCAAAGGTCAGGCGTCCTGTCTTGATCGGAGTGTCCCTGACCCCGCTCACCCCCATCTCGCAATTCGAAAGTCTCGTCAAGAGGCATTCTGAGCACCGCCTTGTTCGATACTGCACTACTTGGCGCAGCTCCCCGGTGCTTTATCGCCCCCCACTCGCATTCCTCCTTTGGGCCCCTCTCCATGCCTTCTGCGCCCGCTGGATGTTCCGCCTTCTGCTGGGCTGAGTGGCGGATTGGCATGCGGGCTTTGGGCAGCATCAGGAAGAGCCTGGAGGCGCAGAGCGAGTTTGCCTTCCAGATGCGCCTGGCCCGCTTCACCGCAGACGCAGAGGTGACGGCTGACGTCGATGACGCAGAGGCCAGCATCAGTACAGACGCTGAGTCATTCAACCACAGCAGGTACGGCAGAACGGGCAGTGCTCGACCCAACGACCGTGCTTGCATGCAGCCATGGCTCTGACAGGTTCGCTGCTGTTCCCAAGCAGTGAGGATTCTCGTCTGTTCTGGAGTGCCTTCTGGGCGGGCGGCGGCGGTGAGCATGGACCATCGCAGCCATCACAATTAACAGAGGAGGGGCCTCGTTGAGGATGATGTGGGGTGCAGTTGGGTGCCCAGCGTATATTTGTGTGGTGATCGGATCAATCAAGGTCGCCCTTGGCGTGCGCGCCACGCAAAAGTGTGCATAACCAGCAAAAGGCTCAGTTCCGTCCACTCCGGCCGCCTGCGTCGCCGAGATTGTGTAAGATTGAGTCTTGCGGGCGTCACTGAACCCATGCTGGGTGCCCCACATCATTCCCCACTGAAGAATTCCAGGCTTGTTACTTACAGCATCCTATACTGGGCGCAGCGTTTGAGCTGTGTCATCCGGCGCCCTGGCGGTGTGTGCGACCCCCCCCCCCCCCCCCCCCGCTCATCAGACTATATACAGCAGCATGGGCGCCAACAGGTGGCCAAAAATGCCATGGCAAGTGACATGCCATTGAGCCATTGCATGAACACAGCATGCCGGCAGCTGTCTCACGCCTGCCAGTGCTCGCAGCGCCCGGTGTCGTCCATGCCCGGCCTCACTTCACAGTCCCGACTTGAGGGCCGGCAGGCACCTGTCCACCTCTGCCCGGGATCCCAGCGCCACCTGGCTGCGGACCTCGGCGGTGGTGATAGCAGCCAGCAGCGCAGAGCCCTCACCGTTGTTCGAAGCGCCCCCAGCAGCTTCAACCACAAACGCAAGCGGCGCGACCTCGTACAGCAGCCGCAGCTTGGCGGGCGCTGCGCTGGAGACGGGGTTGCAGAATACTCCGCCTCCCTGTGTGGGCAGGCACCAGCAATCGTGAAGCAGGCAACATTTCATGCTTCTGCGCCCTGAACAGCCATTTAACGCACCCGGCCACAACCCCAGCAGCAGTGGCATTTCTACCCTCTCCATCGCTGGGCCCTCACTCAGTCAGAAATGCTTTGCCGCAATCCCGCCGCGATGCATATTCCCGCTGGCAGAGAAATGCTGCTCAGCAAGTGAATATTGCATAAGCAGGGTGGCGGTTGCATGGCAGGGGAGAGGAGAAGGAGGGGGGGGGGGTGCCTTGGCGAAAATGTGGTACACATCTGGCACCAAGCCGCCGGAGTAGCGCAGCGTGTACTGCTCGCCCATCCATGCTGCCATGAGCTCCTGATACGAGGCGTTACCCGCCGCGGCGCGCAGGTTGGCTGGCGCAAACGTCTTGCGGCTCTCGGGGATCCGCAGCCCGGAGCGCGTCAGCACCCAGCCGCCACCCAGCAGAGTGTACTCCTCCACGACGGTACCGCCCCCTATACGTCGCGCCCACCTCAGTCCCCTCCAACCACCAGTTGCCGCATCAGCGGGCTCGCAGAGGAGGGTGCATGTGCGATGTCAGTGACCGGTGGCGCGCGCTCACCGTCGGGCCTGGCCAACACCAGCACTGTCCGGGGGCCGTACACACTGAAGCCGGCAGCGACCTGCTCCTTGCCGGTGCGCCCGAGCAGTGTGGATCCTGTGAAAGGCAAATGGAAGGCAAGGGGGGTCTCGGCTGGGTCACACAGCATGGCCGCACGCCCCTCATCCAGCGGAGCCCATCACATATGCTGTTACTCCTGGAAAGCTACGGCTTAGTTAGTTCAACGCTACGGGATGTGCTAGCCACACACGGCTGCAGACAGGTCAACACCCACTGCCTGCGCATACCACATGGAAAGCAGCAAACACAGAAAACGCTGCAAACACAGATGCGTGCCCACTCATGGACGCGCTAACGGCGGCGCAAGATGGGCGGCAGCAGCTGTCCTGCCGTCGCTGCTGTGTCAGCCGGGCGAATACCCAGTGGATACTGCCACTCACTGCGTCTCGCATGAGAGGACTGCCACCGCACCTACTCCCCTCCCCCCCCCCCCCCCCCCCGGCTCCTTCCCTTCACCGGCCTCCCTTCTCCTGCGTGGCAAGACAGTGCAGGCCAGCACCTGGCCACACGCCAAATATGGTTCCAACAGCCCAATTGGCGGGGTAAATGCTGCTTCCGTCCACGGGATCAAAGGCCACCTGTTCGCACAAGGGGTAGTGGTGGTGCAATGGTAAGTAGCGCTGCGCGGCCACTGGCTGCCGTTGCACGAACAACACATGGTGCGCTGGGCGGTCACCGAGAAGCCGGTGCCGCCCATGGGCTCCATTGCGGTGTTTTCCTCGCTGCTGGCAGTCTGCACAGCGCCACACTCGCGCAGCTTGCGGAACATGACGGTGTCCGCCGCCAAGTCGGCCTTCAGCTGCTGGTCGCCAAAGGCATTCAGCCCACTGCTGCCTGCGCCCGCGTCTGCATCCTCTGGCCCCACTGACCTCAAAATCACCTGCATCCACATACGTCCGCAAGATGAGATGACTGGGGGACTGGGTTGGTCAACGCAGGGGGTGACAACCAAACCCAGAGTCCTTTGAGTCGGACCACAACTCCGGCGTGGATGCGCTCACCGCAATCTCCGCCACGGCGTCGAACACTGCGGTCAATACCCGCGCCTGCGGGGCGCGCAAACTCAAAATCGCAAGCCCATCGTGTAGCTTTAGGGTGCCAGCGCTCGGTTCCATCTGGGGAGCTGAGTGCAGCGGCCGGGCGTTGGGGAGAGGGAAGGGGGGGGGGGGGGGGGGCGGATACCAGCCCAGTTTCAAGGCACGGGAAAGCCAGCGTTTCAAGGGCGCTTTCCATCAAGCCGTACTAGCCGGTAGAAACAATCGATAGCACTCGGACGTAGCCTTATCAGTGTCGTGCAGTGGCCGCGGCCTGCATGGCGTGATATCACTCGTGCGGATGTGCCCGGGCCTGGTTATAGTGCAGCATATGTTGCTGCGTCCTCCCGCCCTCCTCTCCCGTCTAGTGAATGGTGCCGATGATCGCGCGCGGGCAACTCGTATTAGCGACTACCGGAGTGAGGGTAAAGGACCATATGACGCCGAACTATATGACCGAATTATTGCGGACATCACTGACTGTGAATTGGCACTATATCCTAGATTATATGCAAGGGGCAAAGCCTTGCTGTTTAAAGTAAGATATTCTTATTACATCAGGGCTTTCATAAATGCGCACTACAAACAGAACTAAAAGCAACTATGAAAGGTTGCCAGCAAAAGAGAGACATAAGCCTGAAACCAAGGTCGAGCAGGAGGCCAGAGAGCCAAGAACCAAGGAGGAGCCAAGGGAACCACAAAGTCGCTTAGCTGCCAGGAACCAAAGGGACCCCCACCCCGGGGTAGGCTATCAGCCGCGGCGAGGACGCTTGCAAGCAATGAATGACCTGGGTCATAGCAACACATGCCGACGAGCGACGCGACGCAGGTGCAGGAGCACCATGACGTGCCGCGCGCGCGGCCGCGACCCCGCCAAGAACGTTGTCTGCATGTGCCATGTTGATGAGCAAGGAGAACCGGCGGCGCCACGCAGACAAGAGCTGGCCGATTTTTTGGCCATTGTGTGTGTGGCTAGCTTTCGCGAGCTCCACCAAGAAAGCCTCAGCGTGCGGGGCCAGCGAGCCAAACTCGGAAACGGTGAAAGGAACAAAGCGAAGCATGCCGGCGGCGTTTCGAACATCCTCGTCATACTTCTGGATTTTGTGGTGCTCTGCAGCCCGCAAAGCAGTCGTTGGATCCGAGCTTGACACGCCGAGGATAGGGGCAATGGTGGTATCGACAGCAACCGTGTTCCTGCGGATACCGCCATACCCAAAAGGCCCAACATCAGCCGGCCGGCCGTCGCTGCCCTTAGGAAGAGAAACAAGCACCGACGGGTCCGTGAGGATCTGGACACCCACGCCCAGCGCGGACTTCACGTCGTGGCAAATGTCGGAAAGGCCATGTGCCGCCCACTTGTGTGCGGTGTGATTGGAGTCGCCCCAAGAGCAACGTGCCACGTGATCAGTGTATGCGACCGCCCAAGTTGAAGGAGTGCTGTTTAAAGTGAGGTTTCACAATTTCCCGGCAGCCGGAGATGATTGGATGCCCTATGAAACGATGCGGTATTCGCCGCTGATGCAGCATTTTATGCTGACTGAACGTTTCAACCATATCTCGACCTCGCCAGCATACCTTGCTGCCAAGGCGAGCCACCCGCAAAGGTTTCCACAGTGAATCCGATGACTCAGATTCATCAGAGCGGGGTGGAATGTGAGGATATATCCTATACCCTCACTAGCCCTAATCATCACAGCACATTAGGCGCGTAGCGCGCCCGTCAGATGACGGGCTGCTCCCGCGCCCTGTCGGCCACATCGCGCCGCCTGATATATCAGGCTCGGCGCCTGTCGGTCTGTAACCAGATCATTCTCCACCACCACTTAGTGGAATAGCACTCACCTTCTCCACCACGCGCACCCTTCCTCACATTAATGTGAGGATATATCCTATACCCTCACTAGCCCTAATCATCATAGCACATTAGGCGCGTAGCGCGCCCGTCAGATGACGGGCTGCTCCCGCGCCCTGTCGGCCACATCGCGCCGCCTGATATATCAGGCAAAAAGACCTAAAATAAAAATTAGGTGGGGGATATATGCTGTGGGGGCGGTGCGCATGCAGAAAGACCCAAATGCCGGACAGCTGCGTCATGTAGCTTACCTGGCAAAGGTCTTGAGGGATGCGCAACTGCGCTATTCCACCTATGATACTGAATTCATGGGAGTAGTAATTGCTCTCCAGCCTTGGCGACATTACATTTGTTAAACATTTTACTGTAGTCACCGATCATACTACTCTGCGTCACCTGCCAACCCAGGAAAAGCTCAGCATAAAACCTGTTGCCTGGTCCCAAATAATTTCACCATACATGGACAATATGGATATTGTATATAAAAAAGGATCTCAAAATATGGCAGACGCATTGAGTAGGCGATGATCTGAAGGCATCGTTAGATGCATACTATATGCAGACCTTTGAGGAGGATCTGGAGCACATCACTGAATGGCTCAACCTTACCACTGTCTCAGTACAGTTGGATGAAAATTCCCTCAATACTATAAAGTTAAGATATATGCAGGACCCAAAGTTAAACAGGGAGAAGCTACCCCCTGGAGTAGTACGATTTGATAACTATACTGAACTGTATATGGTAGCTGATAAAATATATATTCCTGCAGATGATGAGCTCAAAAAGAGCATCATCAAAGAACATCATGATATTAAGACGGCCGGCCATAACGGTATACTCAGAACTGAGAAATAGGTTAAAAGAAAATTTTGCTGGCCGCACATGCACCAAAATATGAAAACGTATATCCGAAACTGTAAAGTCTGTAAGCTGACAAAGCTGCATACACACGCTCCGGCAGCGGCTTCACAGCCGCTGCCGACACCAACTGTACCATGGGAATGTTTCAGTCTTGACTGTATCACAAATTTACCATCTGTGGATGGTTATGACTGTATTGCCACCTTTGTTGATTTGTTCACAAAACAGGAACACTTTATACCTTACTTGCCAGAAAGCCATTTCGGCTCCTCAACTGGCGCAACTGTACATCAAAAATATATATACAAACTCCACGGTCTCAGTACATGCATGATAGGGGACCGGGACACAAAATATACATCATCATATTTCCAAGAGCTGTTCAAACAGCTTGGTACAACCTTAAATCTTAGTACTGCATATCACCCGCAGACTGACGGTCATACTGAAATATTGAATAAAATCATTGAGCAGTTGCTGCGAGCTTTCTGCTACAAAAACCAAGAGGACAGGGTGAACTACCTGTCACTCGCTGAGTTCAATTACAATAATACAGAATCGTCAACAACAAAGTTTACTCCATTCCAGGCAATATATGGCTTCCACCCTCGGTTGCCAATAGATATTGTAAACCCCAGAACTGGAGTGAGAGAAACTACCATAGACATTCTGTCGAAAATACAGGATATACACAATCAGGTGCATGAAAATATTATTATAATAGCCAAAGAATATCAAAGGTACTACTATGATAAAAACAATAATAAGCAACCGATATCTTTTCAAATCGGTGATAAAATAATGATCAAAACGGATGATTTGATCATACGCGGACAGAAGTGTCCCAAACTTAAGCAACGATATGTAGGACCATATGAGGTCATCGAACAGGTGAATCCTCAGGCCTACAAAATACAGCTCCCACCTGAGCTTGAGTGCCACCCAGTATTTCATGTCTCTAAGTTGAGACCCTGGGATACCGTATCTGCGCCAACAGATAATCCTGATGCCTTGATCGGCAAGCAGAGGCGCAGAACTGATGACCCAATTATTGCGGACATCACTGACTGTAAATTGGCACTATATCCTAGATTATATGCAAAGGGCAAATTCACTCACCTTCTCCACCACGCGCACCCTTCCTCACAACCGGTAGCGCGTCGTACCGTCGGAACCGATAACCATGGCGTGCTACCACATGCGTCAAAAGTAATGAACGCTAGGGTCTTAATCCGTGCGCAGGGTGCACGCCACATGTCGCGCCAAACCGAATGCTGCATTCCTTTGGGCGGCAATCCTCATCTTTCGTCCAGCGAGCCGGCCTTAGTACGGGTACATGGTAGTCGCACAGTGAATCCGATGGCTAGCGACAAATGGTGGACACATAAATCCTTATTCGAATTTACATCTCGCATCGCTGAAATGCTATATCTTGCAACATGTCAAGGCATTACATCGCAATAAGCACGCGGTGCATATCTAGGGTTATCTAGGGTATTTCTGTGCTCTACTCTGACATCATGCGAGGTGATATTACGGCTAAGGATTATGTTGCGTCGCGACCCCATGGCGGCGCTTGGCGTAAACGCTTCAAAACTCAGCGATAACCGCCCGCTAGTGTGCGCCGGGAAAACGGAAATAAGTGCCGGTCGGCAATAAAATGCGCAAAACTCGCAATATAAGCGCGCAGCACATAAGGTCACTGTGGGGCTGTAAACTGTCTGCGGTACTTAGTCGTTCCCGCTCCCGCACCTTTCAAGTCCCCCTACGTCACCAAGTCGGTGCACCGTGGTTCGAGCGCGGTGGGCCCGCCTCACTACGAAGAAATCTGCCCACTGCGAGAATCAATCCTACGCACGGGCGTGCGCGCTTACGGAGAGCGCCGCTCAAACACTCAGCAGGCCGCAGGCCGAAAGTAACAATGACTCTTTGTTTTGTTACATATACACGGTACCGAACGGCTCGCTGTACCGTGTGGGGCACCGATTTGAAGTTGAGCGGCCAAAAACTCGTTCATTACTTTTGACGCATGTAGTGTTATGGGGTGTTACACTTTTGGCAAACTTTTGGCTTTGCTTGGGTGCGCGCCAGCACTTGCATGATACACATTCTGCTACAAGCGTGTATTTCGTATGTTCACCCCTTGCGTGATCGCCCCCAAGTGGCCGCATGGTGATTTATAGATAAACTCTAGTGCGGATTATGGAGCTTATCGATGGCGCCCCATACAATTGCCCTTAAAGTCAGCATTTCTATTGTGCACTACTATGAAGTGACTTGACAGTTGAATCAGCGATGCGTCGATTTTGCATTAAATTTTGAAAGAACGGGTTCTACATCACTGGCCTACAGTTCCATGAATTGCATTGCCAGCGTTGAAGTACCAGAGTTTTTTTCCCATTTCTAGCAGCGAGTAGCGAGTACCGGTACCAGTACCAGCAGTTCTGGGGAACTGCCCTTTTTGTAATTCACACCGGTACCAGCACTACCAGCACTACCAGCAGTACCAGCGGTGCGCTTCGACAAGATGCAGGCGTACAACGCAGACATGGAGGCCGCGCGGCGTGAGGCTCCGGCCGACATCGAGAGGCCCGAGCTAGATGGCCATCACGGCATCGCGGTCTTCAACGTGCCGCTCGGATCGCCAGAGTATGTGCAGGCGTACATGCGCGGCAAGGCGGAGGAGCTACGAGAGGAGGTGGACGCTAGCCTGAGCAAGCTTCTGTCTGCCAAGCCCAGCCGTCGGTACACCCACGCCTTGCATCGCCACGCATGGGCCCTCCTCAAGCATAGCATGCAACACAAGGCGAGGTATTGGCTCCGCAATTGTCTTCCGTCCGAGGTGGAGGCCTTTGCGGAGGCGGTGGATGCCACCATCCTCGCGGCGGTCGAACGGGTGCTAGGGGTCTCTTTTGATCCCTCCACGTACGGCACCGACACCAATCCGGTGGTCACCGATTTCTTGGCGGAGCTTTTGCACAACCCCGGCCCCATGGCAGCGGAGGTGACTACCTTGAGCGAGGATGCAGTGGCTAGGGCGCGCAGCAGGCTTCACCTCCCCACTCGGTTGAAGGGAGCTGGCATCCGCCGCATGGCTACCGTTCGTGATGCCGCCTTCGTCGGCTGCATGAATGCCATCCTCCCAAGGTTCCTGACTAGGAACTCCGGCACCAACACCCCACCCTTGTTTTCTTCGACCCACAGCTCGGGTCCGTACTTGGCCGAGGCAGCTTCAACGCAACTTCTTCCGCCCGCCAATGTGACCACTTCCTCAACGATGCTCATGGGTCGGACAGCTACGCCGCGGAGATGCGTGAGGCGTGGGGCCGCGTCCAAGTGGCTACTGCTGGCCATCTCGGCGACCCATATGCGCGCCAGATGGAGCGGGAAGTGGAGGCTGCGTCGGGCTCGCAAAAGGAGCTGACGGCATTTCTAGACCGAGCCAACAACTCTCGGCTTCGAAATGAGGTGTGCGCTCTCCCTGCCACATGTAGGGAACGGATCTTGTTCAACCAGCTCGACGCGGCGTCAGGCATGTGGACAGTGGTCATCCCCACCGCGCGGACAGCCATGACTCCGCATGAGCTGCGGGAGGTCGCTGCCGGGTACTTCCTTCTAGCTAACCCGTGCTTGGCCCCGGTGGTTGGGTGCCAGATCATTCTGCCCTCGACGGAGCACAACCCCGTCACTGTTGACCATACGGCGACGCGCTCATGAACCTCCCAGCGCCTGGAGACGCTCACTGGCGTGTACAGCACGACGCTATCGCAGATGCCTTCCGCGATCACTGTGTCCACGACCTAGGTATCGCGATACGGCGGGAGATGGATGACTTGTTCCAGCGGGAAGTACCTCTCGGCAACACTGTACCCAGGGATGAGCTCAAGGACCTAGTGCCGGACGCAGAGCTCTCCCTTCCGGCGTTCAACGTCGTGACCGGAAGTTACGATCCCCGGAGCTTGAAGTCCACGATGCTGGAGTTCAAGACTATGCGGTACGGGGTCAAGTACACTGCAGTGCCCCGGGCCACGGCTGTGGATCGGTTGGAGCGCTCCCTGTTGGGCGACATACAACGGGGATTGGCTGCGCGGGATGCGGCGTGGCACAACACGGAGCCCGGACAGAAGGGTCCTCTTCGAGACATCTTGGATGTGTCGGAGTACACGGGCATGGTCTTCGGCACAGTGGGTGAGGTCAGCAAGGGGGTGCACCGCACAGTGCGTAGTATCGCATGCTTGGCTGCGGATCGGGGTGCCCTCTCATCGCGGGGCACTCGGTGCATCACCCGGGCTCACCAGGAGGCCTTGCTCGCAAGAGATTTCCTCGGGGTCTTGAGCTTGGTGGCCGCTCGAGAGCGCGCTCGCTGCCTCATCAGACGGCGCAGATTCGTCTGCCATCCCGTTGTTGAAGCTGCACAGCACGTCCGAGGATCACCCACACACACACGTGCTCGCGTGGCCCGGACTCTGAACCGCGTGCGCATCACTCATCCATCCCGCCTTATGCGGGATGCGGGCCGCTTTTAGGCGGCTTGCTGTGTTGATTTTTTAATTCTGGGGAACTGTCCTTTTTGTAATTCACACCAGCACTACCAGTAGCGAGTACCAGTACCAGCAGCGGGTGAGGTCAGCAAGGGGGTGCACCGCACAGTGCGTGGTATCGCATGCTTGGCTGCGGATCGGGGTGCCCTCTCATCGCGGGGCACTCGGTGCATCACCCGGGCTCACCAAGAGGCCTTGCTCGCAAGAGATTTCCTCGGGGTCCTGAGCTTGGTGGCCGCTCGAGAGCGCGCTCGCTGCCTCATCAGACGGCGCAGATTCGTCTGCCATCCCGTTGCTGAAGCTGCACAGCACGTCCGAGGATCACCCACTCACACACGTGATCGCGTGGCCCGGACTCTGAACCGTGCGCGCATCACTCATCCATCCCGCCTCATGCGGGATGCGGGCCGCTTTTAGGCGGCTTGCTGTGTTGATTTTCTAATTCTGGGGAACTGTCCTTTTTGTAATTCGCACCAGTACCAGCAGCGAGCGTTCGCATTGCCAGCACTTTGAAGTAGACGGTACCGAGTTTTTTTTCCATTACAGTACTGTACCAGCAGCGAGTAGCGAGTACCAGTAGCAGTAGACTCCCAACCGTGAGATCGTAATCGAACGGTTGTGTAACTAAGGACCGTGGGCGCGCGGGTGGGCGGGTGGGTGGGTGGATTATAGTACTTAGTAGTACATGCCAGTAGATAAGCGCTTTAGTCATGCACCTATAGGCCCGATCCGCTGCACTATACGGATTCCCGTACGGCAATAAGGTCCGTTTCAAACCACGGTCCGCGTGCCGCCCCAGCCGCGTGCTGCCCTAACGATACGCGATATCGTGCTGCCACGTAGCCGGTGGCATTGGGCGAATAAGCGCACGCGTGCCGCCGCAAAAAACAGCATTTCATACATACGCGCAGCGGCGGAAACGCGCTGCATATGTCCCCCGCGCCCGCAGCCCGCCTCTCCACCTCCCGCCAGAATGCGTCCTCCCCGTCTTCACCCCCACCCCGAGGCGCCCGGTTTAGCACTACTGTACTCTACCGCGTACCCGGACTCGGACTCCGACGGCGAGTGGGACTCAGATGACGAGGAGGGCGTGAAAGTGCTGGGCGACAGCGGTGCTGCGACCGGGTGTAGTCGATAAGCGTCCCGACTTTGCACCCCGTGACGCAGCCCATCGTTGTGTTGGACTTCGTCCTCGTCGGAACCTCCCTCGCCATCGCGCCCTTCAGACTCCCACTCAAATTCAGGGTCTGCCTCCTCGATACGCTGCATACGGCTGTCTGGGCTGAGCCCTAAGCGGGCGTCCAGACGGTCTACTGGGGAGCGATCAGCTGCGCCAGATGCCCGAGCGCGCGGGATGGCGGGTGACCGCCTCACATCGCGGGCACCGGCCCGGTCTGAATGCGGCGTAGGCATCTTGGGAGGACGGTTGACCGCCTCCCCGCCGTCCTTTGCAAACGGTGAACGGGAACACCATGAGGGTGGAGCGAGCAAGTGCGGGTTGAGAGCAATTGCCCGCTCCGGCAGCGGTAAATGATATACCTCACCCCGGAACATAGAAACGCTCTCAAAATTCAGGGTAGCAAGGCGGCACGCGTGTACGGGGCATTTTTTTAAAAAATGCCCCGTACACGCGTGCCGCCTTGGTGTTGGGGGCGTGCGCGAATTTTCATAATGGCCCCCGCGGCCCGGTCGACGTGGCGCGCTCCGGTACGAGTATTAGGGCGGCACGCGGCTAGGGCGGCACGCGGACCGTGGTATGAAACGGACCTAAAGCTCACCGCCGAAAAATCGACGCTTCGGTGGATAAGGGGCGGGCGCGAAATCCTAGAATCCCATGTTAAATACAATAGTAATATGCAGTGTCTATTTATCACTGCATTCGTGGGCCCAAGTGTATGGCGTTATATATACTTCTCCACAAATAAGTTATGTATGCCACCAAACACGCCGAACTTTTTGCAGACCCCCTCGGAAGTTCCGACGCATATGCACGCCCATCGGGCTTCCTAGCTAGAGCACAAGGCTCCCGCAGCGCCACAAGCCGACACTTTTGTCTCTATGCTCCCCTTTTTAATCAGCAAAAACCCAGCCGACACGCGTGTCTAGAATCGTCGACGCAATATGCACGATCATGGCAACAAGCACGATGCCTGCGAATAGAGGGGCTGCGCGAATCAAGCTTAGGAAGTATAGCGGAAACGTTACTGAAACGACGAGGGCGATGGGCCGCAGCGATAACTTCGTCCACCGATGGGCTCGGCGCACTGCGACGGGAGAAGTCTTTACTCGGCAAGGTAGGCCGCGCGTCCCCATCAACTTACAAGCAAGGCTGCTTCGGGGGCGAGGCAAATGGCCGACGGGAAGGATGCCGTAGGGGCTGCCACTATTGCTTGCCGACGACTGAGGGCGCGTGGGCATACTACGGCAAAGACGGTCAGTACGAGCACTATGCGCCGCGCTTTGAAGCGAGGGCGGCCGGAGGGGCTGCAGTTTCGCCGCAAGTTCAAGGAGAAAAGGCAGCGATGCAATAGAAGTCACGAGCATCTACGAGTGGTATGGGGAAAAGAGAACGAAAACTCATACACGCAAAACTAGATGTTCACATATTCTAAGACGTTTCGGCAGCAAAATCTCGGGGAGACGGAGGTGGCAACGCCGCGGCAGACCGGTGAAGCAAGAGATAGTCAAATCAAGAACACATGTACAACGCGTTGGCATCAATAAATGCCTTGTCTACCTTGCATGCAGTCATGGGAACCACACCGCGCAAGAAATACAAAGACAAAAGATATATGAGCCGCGCAAGAACACTGCAACATGATTGAGAATCTATTCGTTCATGAAGGTGCGCTGCGCTCAGGTGGGCAACCGCTCACGGTCTATGAAGACGTTGCCTCTCTTGACCAAAGAAATGTGGACATGACAAAAAGCGCGCAAATCCCCAATGGTGTGCGCACCTCTGTACTCCTCGGATTTGAACACTATCAATAATGTGTGGAACGTAGTTAAGGACTTGCTGCGGGAAATGGGAGTCTAAAGCTTTCCACAGCTTTGGTAGGACACTGGTTGCAAATGGGGTAATGTATCAATAGAACAATGCAAAAAACTATGCGCCTCAATGCCTGGGCGACTGAAAAAGGTTTTGAGCACGGGAGGAGGACATATATAGAGCGAAAGATATACACCGAAAAGCTCAAGCTGTAAACTGAAAACGTTTGCCTACAAAATCGGCAGTAATACAAAATGTGCGTGTTATATTTTCCATCCCACTGGAGGTGGACATATAATCGTTACGAATTTACATCTAGCATTGCAGAAATACTACCCCCTCTTGCCAAATGTAGATGCATTACACCGCAAGCACGTGGGGTATATCTAGGGTTATCTAGGGTATTTCTTTGCCCTACTCTGACATCATGCGTGGTGATATTACGGCTATCTTGCGTCGCGACCCCATGGCCGCGCTTGGCGTATACGCTTCAAAATCATAGATACCTGCCCGCTAGTGCGCGCCGGGAAAACGGAAATAACTGCCGGTCGGCAATAAAATGCGCAAAACTCGCAATATAAGCGCACCGTTCATAAGGTCACAGCGGGGCTGTAAACTGTCTGCAGTACTTAGTCGTACCCGCACCCGCACCTAAGTCCGCGCTAAGTCGGTGCACCGTGGTTCGAGCGCGGTGGGCCCGCCTCACTACGAAGAAATCTGCCCACTGCGAGAATCGACCCTCCGCACGGGCGTGCGCGCTTACGGAGAGCGCCGCTCAAACGCTCAGCAGGCCGGAGCCCGAAAGTAACAATGACTCTTTGTTTTGTTATATATACCCAGTACCGAATGGCTCGCTGTATCGCGTGGGGCACCGATTTGAAGTTGAGCTGTCAAAAACTCGTTCGTTTCTTTTGTTGATGCATGCAGGACAATTCGACATGACGACGGCGGTTTTGGTGCAGTACGAGCTTGCCAATGCTAGATGGGCAGGGCAAGCTACGGACAGCGAGAGTGTCGCGGGGGACATCGCCGGCGGCTGCGATAGTGCAATCGCTGGACTTGGCCGAGTGGGAGCCGTGCTATTGTAAATGAGACTCCTCACCTATACCGAGTACCGGGGCCATCCAACGGGCAAGCAACACACGTTACGGGTAGTAGGTCATGGGCTTGGGTAGGGGGCGGACACCCCACGGACCGTGCACTAGGATGATGTGCCCCTCGAAGGCTGGGAACACCGGAGCGGCCGAGGCGTCTCGCGGAGGTGCGCCTCGTGCCATGCCAACAAGAACGATTCGGGGCAGACACCAGCCGGGTCGATATTCTTGGCTAGCATGATGTGCCGGCCACGACGGACCTGGTCGGTCTTGCGTTTGGTGATGTGGGCGACCGCGCCGTCGGCGTGTTTCTCCATCACGCGAGCCCGCGTGAGGGCAAGGGCCTCCTGAGCCCGCATGGCGCCGAGCGGGCACATCGCCGGGATGAGGCCAACCTCGCGGCGGCACGGCGGCTCGGATGCGACCGCAGTAGCCGGTAAAAAATCGCCGAGTTTGGGCAACGTGAATGCGGCCTTCTTGCTGCCGGGGGCTAGGCAGATCGAACGAGTCGCAGCCTGACGTACTAAACCGGGGACGGAACCGTCCGAAAAGGATGTAGAGATTAAGCACGGCTGCCGAGGAAAAGAGCTGGTTAGCGCGAGCACAAGAGAGAGCGATTCATTGTGCCGAGCTTATGACATGCACATACAGATTCGAAGTCGATAGGTTAGATAGTAGACCGTGCCGGTATGACACGAGAGAATGAGGTTGAGCATGGCGCTGAGGAGGATCAAGGAGGGCCGCAGGGGGATCGTCTCGCCAAGTCTTTCTCCGTCTCGACCCTCCAGGAGCCACCGAGGCAGCAACATCCCCTTGCGGGGGGCGCCGGGGGGCGATCCTCCACCGGGTCGTTCTGACGCTCATCGCCACGCGCCTGAACAACATAGACCCCGGCGCTGCGAAGAATCTCGCAAAGGTCATAGTCATGCTTAGACACCCTCCAGCTGTTTGCGCCGCGCGTGGACACCGGGCTTGCCAGGCGCGGATAGAGATTCTTAGAAAAAAGTGTGTAAAAATTGACTGCGAGTCCCTGAGGCCGGCCAGAGCGTTTCTCAATCTTTCTCGTCGGCCGCTAGCGGTAGGCCGGGCGCCTCGATTCCGCGCTAGAGGTCCAGCGGTTGGTTGCGACGGCTCGGCGGGAGCGAGGTCACGGCACCGAGAGCGACGGCCGATCCGCCGTCATGTACACCCTCCGATACGCGTGGGAAAACTGCCAGATGCTCGCTAACGGACCCAGCGAAGAGTTCCGCCGCAACATGACCCGAGTCTTGTCGAGCCGTCTCGAGCGCCTGGACCCGGGCGGTGGCAGCCGGTCCGCCCGTGCCGGCGGCGGCCACGACGACGACCACGCCCGCGGCGACGAGGAGGAGGAGGAGGAGGAAGGCGAGGAGGAGGCCAGCGAGGCGGGCATTATCGAAGGACGAGTCCAATCCACTTCACCCCCTCCTCGCGTATCGAGGTCCCGCATGTACGGTGTTCATCGGTCACGCCTCGGGACCTCGACACCGTTATACATGCCGTCGTCAAGATCCTGCACGCGGTAGACTTCGCGGCGGTCACGCGGGACGGCCGGGACGCGGCGGGGCGCGAGCGCGGGGGGCGCCAACGCGGGGGGTGCGGCGGCGGCGGCAGCGGCAACGGAGGCGGCGGCGGAGGCGGCGGGGGCGCTGTCGGCGTGGCACGGCCGTCGAGCCTCGACGTGGTGGTCATCCTGTGGGACCACAAGAAGCACATGCCGCCCGCGGGGTGCCCCATCGAGCCGATCAACGTCAACACGGGCATGACGTCGCGCCTCCCCAACGGCCGAACCCACCTGCTGGTGTACCGTGACGATACTCGTGAATACATCGTCACCGTATCCTCCATGCGGGTCGGGCAGTGAGGGGGTGAACCGGTCGGGCGGGTCGGGCAGGTGGGGGTGAACCGGTCGGGCGGGTCGGGCGGGGAGGGGGTGAACCGGTCGGCTCGCGCGGCTGTCGCAAGCGGCGCCCAGATGGGGGCGCGCGCCCGCGGCATATATATACGCCCCCCCCCCCCCCCCCCCCCCCCGGACGAGCCCCATCACAATCGCCCCGCCGGCCGGCGCCCGCCCGCCCGCCCTCCCGCCCCCCGCACGAGTCCGCAAGCCCAGCCGCAAGCCCGGCCGAGCCCAGCCGCAAGCCCGCCGCAAGGCAGCCGAGCCCCGCCTCGCCCCCGTCACGCAGTTCTTTCCCGTAGTATTAAGCACTTGGTACATGCATGTACAGATACAAATATTGCGCGCATGAAGCATGGCAACAAAATCAGGCTTATCTCAGGCAGGTGAGTACACTTCAAAAGAGTTCTAGCATATTGATCGTGGGCAGGTTTTCCTTTTGGGCTTTCGGCATATGACTGCAGAAGGTGCTTTAAAGGCCTTTATCGGGCGGACAGCGAATGTCTTTGTGTCAGCGTTGATGAAGCTCTCATTCACAGACGTCTCGCGTCAAATTTCAAGGTCAACCATGTTGAACGAGTGCCGCCCCCGGCTTGGCTTCTGCCGGACGAACGATGGTGCTCGCGCTGAGGCAATGATGGACCATCGCCTTGACGCGAGCCTTTCCCCATTATATGGCCCATGTGTAGCTTCAACGGCTGTTGGACCGGCCGGTGCCGGTGCTGCCAGCAAAGATGTGGCTATGCACAACGGCTGAGCTGCGCCCCACCTCCAACAGCGTCCACCCGGCAGTGAGCCCCGTGTAGGAGCATACGCGCATAGTGTCTATCTGGCGTCGGAATGCCAGTCCGCAAGAGGGCCTCGTTGGCGACACGCTCTGAATCTGCCGTTGGTGCCAATGGCTCAGCCTGGCCCGGCGCGTTGCATGTGGGACATGCACACACACAATGAGTGAGCACTCTTGCGTATGCAATAGGAAGCAAGAACGACTTTACGAAGCAACACTAAACATGTAAACATATTGCGACATATTGCGAGATATTGCGAGCACTCTTGCGTATGCAGTAGAAAGCAAGAACGACTTTACGAAGCAACACTAAACATGTAAACATATTGCGAGATATAGCTAGCGGGGTAGGGGAGAGAGGGATAGAGAGGGAGAGGGAGAAAGCGCGAGCGTAAAAGGAACGGGGGAAAAGGCGAGAACGGCATACATGGCGTGGCGGGAAGAGATGACCATGCGTCTTCCGCGAGCGAGCCACTAGGCGCGTCCATACTGTGCACTAGCTAGCACGGAAGTAAAGGGCCTCTGACAGCGCTTGTGAGGCGATTATGCGACAGCGTGAGTTATGAGGTAGCGGGTGGCCTGCCGAGTATAGCGGGCGCGTGATCGGTTGTTCGATGACATGCCAGCAGCCGCCAATGCGGCGCGGTGTCCGCCGAGAGCGCGTGACACGCCCTAGAAAAAACCCGAATGATGAAAGAGCTAAGGTCAAATCATTCTGTAATCATTCTAGAATCATTCTCGTTTCAAACATTCTGAATCATTCTCTTGGCAGGTAGATATAACAAAAAGCTATACATAGAATCCTTTGCACTGACAATAAACGGCAGCACGATGGGCGCATCCGCACAAGTCGGCCCCTTCGCCCATCATGCCAGTCCGACGTCGCACCACCGGGCACGGGTCTTAGGTGTTACCACCGCCCACCACGTGGAGGTGGGGATGGTGCCGCCGGGCCCGCCGCACCCACGATCCTCCGCTCTTGGTGGGCCGCTGCCGGGCGGCGGGCGCCTATGCCTTGGAGCGGGATGTATCCGGGCGTGCCGCCTTTTTTTGCGGTCTGGCCCGATCCGGTTGCGCAGCCGGCCGCTGTCGCCATCACTACCGCTGCTGCCGCCGCGGCTGCTGTAACTCCTTCTAGACCTTGGCTGACCCCTTCCGCAAGCGCGCCCCCTCCGGCGGCTGCGCCGCTGCATGCAAGAGTGTTTCCTAGCCTCGCCTCCCTACATCCTTGCGGATGCGGCGGCCGCTCTACGCTCCTGGCGTGGCCGAACCCCCAGAGGTGAGGCCGCGCGCCGAGGTATGTGCGGCGCCGGCGTTCGCGAGGGGTGAGTTTACGGTTTACTCCCCTCATGTGCACGCCCGAGCTTGCCGTGTGCTGCGCAGGCTCCATAAGCTGCATGATACTGTCGCGCCCATGTTGGTTGATCATGCGTGCTAGCTGCTTTGTGGCGGGGTAAACATGCAACGGCCCAAGCCTCCATGGTTAGGGTTGTCCGATGCGCCAAAAAGGTCAGACAAATGGACAATGCCTCCGCGGCCAACACCGCCGTTGCCGCTCGCACTGCCTCTAGCCCCACACATGCATAGTGCCCCCCCCCCCCCGGCGGGTGCCGCCGAGGACTAGTTCGTTTGCTTGCTGTTCGGCTTAGCAGCAGCGCCCCTAGAGTTATGTAAGGGGAGGCAACTATGTTCTTGTCGCTCCTTTCTCACAGGTGGCCCATGTAGATGCACATGGGTTCTCCCACATGTCATGTCATGTCATTCATGTCATTCCCTCCTCCACTATGCATATTTTCTAATTAGGAAGTCAGGTGTTATCCCATACGGTCTAACGGTATCAGGTACAGGTACAGGTAGCGACTACCTGTACCGGTAAGGATTGGGGACCGGCCCCACCCACCAGCGGCCCCGGAGGCGCTGCGGGGCCGTGCGTCGCCATGCCTCACCCGCCGCCCAGATCGCGTAGCTGCCCTCAACCCCCTCCCACGCGACGTCACCGTTATGCCCGGGCTGTGGCGGGTCGCTTGTATCCGGCGGGGCGCCGCGCGATGTCTGCGCCTTCCGCCGATAGTGCGGCAGAACGCGCCGTTGACCCCGGGTCGCCGCCGCCCCCCAGTACATCGTGCAGTATATCAGGCAGCCCCGGCGCATCGCGTGCGGCGGGAGCGTCGCCCGCGGCAACACCGTCCAGCGGCAGTGCACCCGACGCCACCCAGCCAAGGCCGAGCCCGCCCGCGGCTGCCGCTCCGCCGGCTACCACGTACGCCCAGGCGGTGAGCCGGTCGTCGAGTCCCGAGTCCGCGACGGGCGCGGCAGGTACGACCGGCGCGCGCGCTGCCTCGCCTGTGTCGTCGCCTCGCCGCAGTACTTTCAGCAGTATTTCGGGGCCCGGCGCGTCGCAGCGCGATCACGATGGCGCTCCGACCGGCCAGGAAGTCTCCCAGCGGCCCCAGCCGCGGCCGCGCGGCGGCAACCGCGGCCTAGCGCTCACCAGCCTCTATGCTCTCGCCCGCCTGCATTCCAGACTACACGACAGCGGGCCGGCGCAGCGGGGCGTAGCGCCGGCAGCGGCTTGGACAGTCGCCGACGCGCTTTCAGTCGATGGCGTCGCCGCGGGCGCCGCGTGGGCGCCGAGGATTGACGCCGCAGCCAGGTCGATCCAGCCCGCCCGCGTCATGCACCACCCGGCCGACGTGTTGGCTTTCACCGAAGTCGCCGCCGCGTGGCTAGCCAAGGCGCGCGCCGTGCTGGCCGAGCGGCACCGCCGTCGGGGGTCGCGCCGCGCCGGTGGAGCTGGACAATCGTCAGTGCTGCCGTCGCCCGCACTGCCGTCCGTCGCTGCGTTCCGGGGCGTCGCAGCGCCCCCGGTTGTTGCCCCCACGCCGCCAGAGGTGGGTGCACCGGCCGGCCACCCCGGTAGCCAAGCCTCACGGGCTCGGTATCCGCCCCCCCCTACTCGCCCATCTCCAGCCGGCGACGGGGTGGGGTGGGGTGGGGTGGGGTGCGGTGGACCACCTCTCCGACGTGGACATGGTGCACATGCCGGCGGAGATGTCCATGGAGACGGCGGTGCCTATTGACTTTCAAGAAGCGTGGGCGGAGGCACAACGCTGCGTGAATGAGCGGGTGGTGGCGGCGATGGAGGCCGATGACCCCGTGGTGTTGGATAGGGCGCTTAAGTGGAAGTACCTGCTGCCGCAATTGTTGCTTAGGGCCCCGAGCCGAGGCGGACGGCGGCGGCTACAAGCCTTGGCGTGGCGCTTCCGCGCTTTCGCGGAGAGGCGCATGACCGAACTCGTGCGCTCATGGGACGACGCGCGCACTGAGGCGTTCTACGCCGGACATGCCCGCCAGCGTCGGACGGACGCCGATCTCTTTGCGGCGCTGCTTGTGGGCACCGCAGACACCGTTGTGGCGTTGGTGGAGGACGGAGAGCTCTCCCGAGCGGCGGGCCGACTATCTTCTAAGGGTATGGGCGACTTGTCCGATCATGCTATCCTCGCCCAGCTGCGCGACAAGCACCCGTCCCGTCCCAGACGCCGCGTATGACATTCCGGTGGACGAGGCCGCCCTGACGGTGGACATGCGCGTGCCGTACCAGCAACTCAAGCAGCACGTGGCGGCGGGGCCCTCAGGCATGCGCAACGAGTATCTCCGCTGCTTGGTGGGCGAATACGCCCCGGCGTCCGGGCCCGCGGCAGTCCGCGCCATGTCGGAGGTCGCCTCCATGTACCTCCAAGGTCGCCTGCCCGGGTGGTTCAACCGGCTCTTCGCGTCTGCTAGGCTCGTGGCACCGGTCAAGAAGCTAGGCGAGGGGAGGACCCCGGACGTGCGGCCTGTGGCAGTCGAGGAGGCGGAGCGGCGCGCAGCGGAGCGGGCAGTGGTGGACAAGATGAAGGAGGCATACGTGTCAGTGCTCGCTCCATCTCAGCTTGGCGTTGGCATTCCCGCGGGCGACTCTGTGCTCATCCACGGCGTCCGGCTCATCGCCGAGAAGCTTGGCCCACGTGCCGTCATCGTCCACACAGACCTTCGCAACGCTTACAACGAGGCATGGCGCCGCACCATCATCCAAAGCCACATCGATTGCTCTCCACTACACCCTGTCATCCCTGCGCTCCTAGCCTCCCTCTCCACGGATTCATATCTGGTCGTGGACGACCGGTCCGCCCCTCTACGGTCGGAGGACGGCGTGCAACAGGGCGCACCTTTGGCCACGACTTCCTTTTGCGTCGCGATTCACCCCGAGGTGCAGCAGTGTGATACCACGTTGGAGGTCAATGACGGGGCGGCGCGCTTCAACGCCGACGATGGATTTCTGGTGGGCCTTCCGGAGCACGTTTGGCCGGCTCTTCACGCCTTCCGCACGTCCATCAAGGCGTCCGTGGGGCTTGAGGTGCGCTTCGACAAGATGCATGCGTACAGCGCTGACATGGAGGCCGCGCGGTGTGAGGCTCCGGCCGACATCGAGTGGCCCGAGCTAGATGGCCATCACGGCATCGCGGTCCTGAACGTGCCGCTCGGATCGCCAGAGTATGTGCAGGCGTACATGCGCGGCAAGGCGGAGGAGCTACGAGAGGAGGTGGACGCTAGCCTGAGCAGGCTTCTATCTGCCAAGCCCAGCCGTCGGTACACCCACGCCTTGCATCACCACGCATGGGCCCTGCTCAAGCATAGCATGCAACACAAGGCGGGGTATTGGCTCCGCAATTGTCTTCCGTCCGAGGTGGAGGCCTTTGCGGAGGCGGTGGATGCCACCATCCTCGCGGCGGTCGAACGGGTGCTAGGGGTCTCTTTTGATCCCTCCACGTACGGCACCGACACCAATCCGGTGGTCACCGATTTCTTGGCGGAGCTTTTGCACGACCCCGGCCCCATGGCAGCGGAGGTGACTACCTTGAGCGAGGATGCAGTGGCCGGGGCGCGCAGCAGGCTTCACCTCCCCACTCGATTGAAGGGAGCTGGCATCCGCCGCATGGCTACCGTTCGTGATGCCGCCTTCGTCGGCTGCATGAATGCCATCCTCCCAAGGTTCCTGACTAGGAACTCCGGCACCAACACCCCCACCCTTGGTTTCTTCGACCCACAGCTCGGGTCCGTACTTGGCCGAGGCAGCTTCAACGCAAATTCTTCCGCCCGCCAGTATGACCACTTCCTCAACGATGCTCATGGGTCGGACAGCTACGCCGCGGAGATGCGCGAGGCGTGGGGCCGCCTCCAAGTGGCTACTGCTGGCCATCTCGGCGACCCATATGCGCGCCAGATGGAGCGGGAAGTGGAGGCTGCGTCGGGCTCGCAAAAGGAGCTGACGGCATTTCTAGACCAGGCCAACAACTCTCGGCTTCGAAATGAGGTGTATGTGCGCTCTCCCCGCCACATGTAGGGAACGGATCTTGTTCAACCAGCTCGACGCGGCGTCAGGCATGTGGACAGTGGCCATCCCCACCGCGCGGACAGCCATGACTCCGCATGAGCTGCGGGAGGTCGCTGCCGGGTACTTCTTTCTGCCTAGCCCGTGCTTGGCCCCGGTGGTTGGGTGCCAGATCATTCTGCCCTCGACAGAGCACAGCCCTGTCATTGTTGATCTATACGGCGACGCGCTCATGAACCTCCCGGCGCCTGGAGACGCTCACTGGCGTGTACAGCACGACGCTATCGCAGATGCCTTCCGCGATCACTGTGTTCACGACCTAGGTATCGCAGTACGGCGGGAGGTGGATGACTTGTTCCAGCAGGCAGTGCCTCTCGGCAACACCGTAACCGGGGATGAGCTCAAGGACGTAGTGCCGGACGCAGACCTCTCCCTTCCGGCGTTCAACGTCGTGACCGGGAGCTATGATCCCCGGAGCTTGAAGTCCAGGCTGTTGGAGTTCAAGACTATGCGGTACGGGGTCAAGTACACTTCAGTGCCCCGGGCCACGGCTGTGGATCGGTTTGAGCGCTCCCTGTTGGGCGACATACAACGGGGGTTGGCTGCGCGGGATGCGGCGTGGCACAACACGGAGCCCGGGCAGAAGGGTCCTCTTCGAGACATCCTGGATATGTCGGAGTACACAGGCATGGTCTTCGGCACAGTGGGTGAGGTCAGCAAGGGGGTGCACCGCACAGTGCGTGGTATCGCATGCTAGGCTGCGGATCGGGGTGCCCTCTCATCGCGGGGCACTCGGTGCATCACCCGGGCTCACCAGGAGGCCTTGCTCGCAAGAGATTTCCTCGGGGTCCTGAGCTTGGTGGCCGCTCGAGAGCGCGCTCGCTGCCTCATCAGACGGCGCAGATTCGTCTGCCATCCCGTTGTTGAAGCTGCACAGCACGTCCGAGGATCACCCACACACACACGTGCTCGCGTGGCCCGGACTCTGAACCGTGCGCGCATCACTCATCCATCCCGCCTCATGCGGGATGCGGGCCGCTTTTAGGCGGCTTGCTGCGTTGATTTTTTAATTCTGGGGAACTGTCCTTTTTGTAATTCACACCGGTAAGGATTGCCGGTACTTCGGAATATCCTACCGTACTCCAGCGCTCCCTGATAAACTCATCCGCCCAGTTGCATACTACACGGTCGGAGGCGGCGAGCGCGCGCGGCGGTGCGATGCACGCTGGTAGGTACCGGGACTCACGTGTACGGTACTAATCCTTACACTGGCACCAATAATACCACGGCGGGAGGATGATATCATCCCCGTGGAATGCTTCGGCATTTTGCTTATAATTAATATAAGTCTATAACGGAGCGTCGCCTACCCAGGGCTTTCCGTAACTGGATTGCTGCCTAAAAGGCCGTCGTCGAGACGCTGCAAGGGTTTCACTGGTGCCAGTCGTCCTGTCCCGGGGGCGGGAAAAACAAAATCATCCCCGTGGCTGGTACATGCCGGTATTTTCCGGTACCAGCAGTACCGGTACCCTACCCATGTAGTTACATGAGCTAGCTGCAAAAGGCGATCAGGAAACCACCCGAAAGGGCAATAGGAAACGTCCACGGTCCACAGTACAAGCAGGGTACAGGTACGGCGGTACACATACGACGGGAGTACCAGGTAGTGGACGAAGAGCATATAAATAGGGCCCCGCGGCCCGGCGCTAAGAGGGTTCTGCTTAAATGTAGGCTTTTCCTTCCCCAGTACTTTGCGTGCATTCTCTTGACGCTCTCCCTGTAACCAAAAAGATAAAATAAACGAAGACTATCATGAGGCGACCATCATGCGGTTAGACTATCATGCGGTTGGCTCAGTGTTCGATTCCCGGCGGCGGTGATGGTTATAAACCTCACTGCTATCTCCGCCCCGGGTTTCGGATATCTGTGTCCATGCCGGGTGCGGGGTTAGCGGTGCGGGGGCTTGGCAGGTAAGTGCCGTTGTACTTACCTGCTTACTTTCACTCGCCTACTGTCCGAACGATATAACGTGAACTATCACGTTCGTTCGCCACATCCGCGAAAGATCATGAGGCGACCTCATGAGGTCACTACTGGATCAGGTCATTATGTGGTCAGTGATAAAATTGCAACTACATATGAGATGCAGGGTAGAGTTGCCCAGGCCAGCATTCCTCCCGAAAGGAAAATTTTCCAAATCCTCGGGATGAAAATCTCAAAATCCATCAACAAAATAGGCTTTCGAACATATTATTTATAGACATATTCATACGTGGTGCAATAAGTCGACGAAGAGCATACTACAGGCGTAAAAAGTTATGAACTAGTTTTTAACGGCTCAATAACTTTAAATCGGTGCCCCACGCGGTACATCGAGCCGTACGGTACCGCCTACCGGGTGTATATATTAAGACCGAGGTAGCAACATGACTTGTTTGCAAACAAGTCATCAATGCATCCTGTGTGCAAACAAGTCATACATTATTTGACTTGTTTGCAAACAAATCATCAAATTTGATTTCTTTGCAAACAAACCATTGTCTAATTAAGTGACTTTTATGCAAACAAAGTGATGTACAAGTGACTTATATGCGCGAACAAGTCATTTTCAATGTTTTCTTTGCACACATGGCATGTTCTTTTGCCATGTGTGCACACAAACCATCTACACAATTTGATCAATTTGCAAAAAAGTCAATGTCTGATTTTGTTCGTACACGGGCCCATGCAAACATGATCTGATTGCACACATGTCATATAAAATGTCCCATGTAGCAGCTTTGCGGGATCGATTTGAAAAGGTTCAAATTGTCCGGCGGGCTGCGCCTCAAGCAGCGGGGGCGGGGACGGTGCATTATTTGATCCAGCAACTCCTGCGCTCGGCTCACACACATCGCTGCAACCCCCGGATCCTCCTATCGTCCACGCATCGTGTGCCCTTACTACCGACATCATCAATGGCTGCCACCCGCCGTAACTCTGCAATCAATCCCACCGCGGCAGAAGCAGATCGCGCTGCCGAATCGCGCCCGGCCTACCGCCCAGAAGCCCGCAGCGGCGGCCAGCAGCCCGCCCGCCGCCGCAGGCCGTGAAGCGGGCAGGAAACAGTGGAGCTTGCCGCCGCCTGGCACTCCACAAAACCGCCTTCACCGACAAGCTACAGGATTGGCTCGAGTAGAGCAAGCCCAACATTAGCTTGCTAACCGAGGAGGCTTGGGCCCTGGCCAAGCGCGATGTCATGGCGTTGGACTCGCTACCTGCTTCCGAGAGGGGAAGCTCCGGGATGATCTCGCCCGCCAATTTGAAAAAGCAAAAAAGGAAAACCGAAACGTCGCGTTCACTTCTGTCGACTTGTCGTGCCGGTACGCAGCGCTCTGAGCGTATCTATCGCAACCACCGCCGTTATCAAGTGGTGATGATCGGCGAGAGGGCGGAACAAACCCTGCGCAACAACGCGGAGGGTATATATGTCACTCGCAAGAGCCGCTAGTCCTGGCGAGCCACACCGGTGTGGTTTTAGACCACATACGACAAGCGCATCATGACGGCGGTCACTGTACGGTGAGGTCGAGAATTTTCCCTAAGCAAAGCCGCTAACTTGTCCCTACAATATTAACCTATGTCTCTGACCGTTGGCGTGGTGCCCGGGGGGGGGGGGGGGGGGGACTTCTTGTGGTAGTGTTGAATCCTTTGTGGGTGCTCTCGTAGGGCAAAACCCTGCACAGGCGGCTGTCGCAGAAATACTTCAACATCCCTCGTAGAGTCGTAGACTTGTTCGTGGAGACGTGCGCCACCTGCCAGACTAATCGCCCGCATCCCAGAAAGGCCAAGGCCGGCAGTCGGCCGATCCTGTCGAAGGGGAAGTTCGGGGTGAGGTAGACCTCGTGGACTACCAAAGTAGTGAATATGCAAGATACGAGTTTTTGCTTACCTACGTCGACCACGGGTTAAAGCTAGGCTTCACTGCCCCACTGCCTAACAAGCAGGTGAGGACCTTCCCCCTCCCCTCTCTTCCGGACCCACACCCGCCGCGCGCATGCTACTTGTTGGCTTTGCTTACTGATATGCTTTGTCTGTGTGTTTAGAGAGACACCATAGCAGCCACCCTCTTCCGCCTCTTTTGCCTTATTGGACCTCCTCTCATCCTACAAGCCGACAACGGGCGAGAGTTTTATGGCCTTGCTGGACGTAACGCCACCTCCGGTGTAGGATTGTCTGCTGCTGGCGCACGCGATGGCGACCATGCCGCTGCAGGTACGTCGCCTTATCAATATCGCTTGAATCGTTCATGGCGCCTGCATTGTTGTTTGCTTCACGTCACATACATGCTCATGCGGTCGCTTGCCGCTGACACCGCTGGTGCTAGCATTGAAACGTTGCAGGCATGCTGTTATATTGACGATGCATGCAATGATGATGATGCTGATGATGCCGGTCATGCTAGCGATGGTGATGCTGCTGCCACGGCTGGTGACGGCAGCCATGTTGTTGCTGGTACGTGGCGCGGACCGTCGGCAGATGCGCCCAAGTCCCTACCCGCTGTGGCATGCACAGCTCGTGCCTGCAGGCAGTAGGCAAGTTGTCATTGTTGATTGCCGCTCACAGCGTTGGTGCTAATATTGCCGGTATGCCGTGCGGTGCTGATGTAGGTGATACCGCTCCTCATGCGCGCGGGCGCGGTGGTGCTGGAACGGCGCCGGTGGCCGGGCCGGAGAGGATGTCAACCGCCGATGTGGCCGATGTAAGCCATGTTTGCATGCTTGCAAAATTTCCTGTAGCCCTATTGTAATATCCGTGCCTACTCGCCCAGTCACTTCTACGCTGTTGAACTCGCCGACCGTATGTGATGCCGCAGGTAATAGCTACATTAAAGGACATGTGGCTTGGGTGCACCATGGTCAATGGGCGCCCAAGGCACAGTCCCAGCAACGACGGGGGCGAGCGCTTCAATAGGGCAATTGAAGAGAAGATCCGCATTTGCTGCGCGGAGCACAACACGCTCAATAACTGGCCGTTGGCTTCTCAGATCGCAACATGGCCGTACAACACAGGGTTTCACTCCGAGTGGTGGAGAAGTGGCAGGACCCAAGCCAAAGGAAAATGATCACGCTTCGAGATGCTATGAAGGCTGTGTCACAACATGGTGGGCAAGGTATGGTAAAGTGCAGTTGCAAAGGGCCATGCATGACCAACGCATGTGCCTGCCGTAAGGCGAGCCCCACTTGCAACTTTAGATGCCATAACCATATCCATGAGGGCAATGCATCATGCGCTAACCTGTATGAAGTAACTTGACAGTTGAATCAGCGATGCGTCGATTTTTCAGAAAATTTTAAAAGAACGGGTTCTATATCACTGGCTGGCCTACAGTTCCATCAATTGCATTGCCAGCGCTTTGAACTACCAGCAGCGAGCGTTGCATTGCCAGCGCTTTGAAGTCCCAGAATTTTTTTAACCATTACCAGGAGCGAGTAGCGAGTACCAGTACCAGCAGCGAGCGTTCGCATTGCTAGCGCTTTGAAGTACCAGAGCTTTTTTTTCCATTACCAACAGCGAGTAGCGAGTACCAGTACTCATAGCCTCCCAACCGTGAGATCGTAATCGGACGGCTGTGTAATTAAGGACCGTGGGTGGGCGGGCGGGCGGGTGGATTATAGTACTTAGTAGTACATGCCAGTAGATAAGCGCTTTAGTCATGCACCTATAGGCCCGATCCGCTGCACTATACGGGTACCCGTACGGCAATAAAGCTCACCGCCGAAAAATGGACGCTTCGTTGGATGACTAAGCTGCCTCAACGAGCGCACCCCCCGTTCAGTCCGTGTTGGGGGTTCGGATAGGTAAAGGAAATAATTGGCAACCGCGCGACATTTGATTAATTTGAAAATGTAAGAATGTAAGAATTGTCGAATGTTCTCACATCTGCCAACATTTGCGATGCCATGTGTGCACACATGGCACTCCATCTGACACGTGAAGTACGCATCGCCTAGAAATGGAATGGGATCTTTTAAATAAATAAAACACACGGAAACAGCTCAAATTTGATAAATTTACGGAATATATCAAATGTTTTCACATTTGCCACCATTTCTGATGGCCAGTATGCTAACATGGCACTCTATTTGACCTATGTAGAATACGTCGCCTACAAACGGCATGTTCGCACTTGGGATCGGTCCAGTGTGCACTCCACCGGTAGCCAATGTAAAAACAAAGCGACGAAGAAACCATGGCCACAATGGCCGGTTTGCACACATATGGCATCATAACTGACTTAAGCGTACACATGACATTTTGACCATGTCCTATGCGAAACCAAAACAGTCAAAATGGCTGGGTTGCCACTTTGGTCAGAAATTATGACCTATGTGCACACATGGCATTAATTTTTGACTTGTTTGCGAACAAAACATACAATTTGACTTGATTGCAAACAAGTCATATTGACAGTGACTTGTTTGCAAACAAGTCATGTTCCTACCTAAGTCTCAACATATATAACAAAACAAGCATCGTTGCTACTTTTGGGCTGCGCGTGTTTAAAAATGACGCTCGTTAGGCGCGCACGCCCGTGCGCAGGTTCGATTCGCCGTCGGCACATTTCCTTGTAATGAGTCGGGCCTGCCGCGCGCGAACCATGGTGCGCGGACTTGCGGGCGCGGGTGCGCGTGCGACAAAGTACCGCGTACACAGTTTACGTGCACACTCTGACCGTATGTACTGCGCGCTTATATTGCTATTTTGCTCATTTTATTTCTATCCGGCAATTCCCGTTTTTTTTCGGCACGCACGAGCGAGCGGGTGTCGCTGATTATTGAAGCGCATACGATAAGCGCGGCCATGGGCTCGCGACGCAAGATCGCCGCACTATCAATCTGCATGATTTCAGAGTAGGGCATATAAATACTCTAGATAACCTTAGAAGTGCACCGCGTACATGCGATGTAACGCATTTATATCTGGCAAGATGTAGCAATTATACCAATGCTAGATGTAAATGCGATTTGGCCTCCATATGCCATCGCATTAATTCTGCGACTACAAGGGGCGGCTAGCTCGAGGAAAGGTGAGAATATATGCCCACATGGCAGCAATCGGTTTGGCGACATGTGGCGTGCAGCCTGCGCAAGGATTACGACCCACCCGTTCATAACTTTTGACGCATGGATTACGACCCACCCGTTCATAACTTTTGACGCACGGATTACGATCCACCCGTTCAATACTTTTGGTGCCCACAAAGGGATGGGAAATATATTTGAAATTTGAAACTTCTTACGACTTTATTCCCGCGTATAATTTGAAAGTTCTTACGGATTAATTCCCGCATAGTCTTTTATTTGTTAAACGGGCCACCTGTCTTACGGCCGGACTGCACAAACCGGCACATGACCCGCTTTAATCAAAGCGCGTAGCGTGCAATCCTATGAAGGCCATGTATGTTGCAGTGCAAGTACTAATTTTACATCGCGGGAACAGTGCATTACACGTGACTGAGTCATACCGGGGGTTAAAGCTCGTACAAGGGCGCCAGCTTGTACTCGATATCCTGGCCGCATAAACCAGTGATCACGTGACCACACCATATATGCGCATGTTACCAGCGTTATTCTCCCCGAGAGTCGCAGCATGCTCCAGCGTTGCGCTTCACCAGCCACGGCCAAGCAGCCACGCCGCTCGGCCGTCGCTCAACTGTGATCAGCCCCCGAGTAAGCTTTAGGCGAAAGGCTTTAGCATAGGCAAGGAAAAGCTTTGCAGCAAAGGAATTGTTACATTGTACCGGGGCGTACACAGCCTTATACAACTATCGGCTTTTTGGCAGTCGGTTGCGTGTAGGCATTTAGGCTCGGGTATGCAATCTAAGCTTATTGTTATCAAGAAGTCATCGCGGCGTAATGGCTGCGACGGCGTACGTGTCGTGTAACAGATACGCAATGTATGTGTATGGGCGAATGAACAATATGAGTACATGTAGTTGCGTGCGTTAGAATAAGGAAGTGAGCAGTACGAGTATGGTTGTATGTGGGTGACTGTGCGGGTATAGGTATGCATGTAGTATGAGTATGAGTGTATAGAGGTGTGCGGGTATAGGTATGCAGGTAGAGTTATGGTGGTAACCCTAGCATTCTATCCCGGCCCCCAAAAATAGACACACGGGATATGCAGAGGAAGCGGGCGGGGATTTTTGGGGACATGGCACGATAATAAGCATGCGCAAGCATTTGCCGGAAGGAAGGGATTTTTAATGGGAATAATTATGCAGCATATCAATACTTTTCAGGTTTAGCATATGGCTCCCGGGAATCGTGGAAAACGGGATGTCAGTCCATAGCCTGAGGGAAGCGGTGTTGGCAGGAGTTGGCAGGCGGAGTTGATAAGATGATTGCGATGCAATATGTGTGCAGTTGGCATCCGGACTCAACGCCGCCATGAAATTTATCCGGACGGGTGCGATGGTTGGCATATGCTATGTATGCATACTATGAGAGAAAATTGAGCAAGGTATTGGACATTTGTCAAGCAGTTTAGTGTTGTGTTTTGTTAAGTCCCGACGTAAATCCGGACGATAGCAAGACCGGAGTTCGGCCTCATTCCAAGAGCTTTAATTGTAGCACAATATGTTGAGCATGGGTTCTCCGGTGCGGGGGTGGTTTGCTATTTATGATGAAACAATACGGAGCCATAGTGAGTGACGGCGGCTTGGGCGGGCAGGTTTGGCTGCCCGTGTACCGGCTATATGGCTATACATGCGGTTGCCCGTGTGTATATGACATGGTGGGATCTTTTGAATTGCTTTCAATGCTTTCTCGGAGCCTTGGTTGCGGTCCTGGATGGAGGTCACTGGTTCGATTTCCCTATCACCCGGAAATCGGATTGGTCGTCCATGGATGGGACGGGATGGAATGTTAGCTATACTCGTACCGATAATCGGCTGCCCGATATCGATACGAGTACAGCGCGGTATACCGGTACTCGGCTGCCCGTGTACCGGCTATATGGCTATATATGCGGTTGCCCGTGTGTATATGACATGCTAGGGCTTTTGAATTGCTTTCAATGCTTTCTCGGAGCCTTGGCTGCGGTCCAGGAGGTCATTGGTTCGATTTCCCTATCACCCGGAAATCGGATTGGTCGTCCATGGATGGGACAGGATGGAACGTTTGCTATACTCGTACCGATAATCGGCTGCCCGATATCGATACGAGTACAACGCGGTATACCGGTACTCGGCTGCCCGTGTACCGGCTATATGGCTATATATGCGGTTGCCCGCGTGTATATGACATGCTGGGATCTTTTGAATTGCTTTCACGGTGAGTCGGCGGGTGGCTGATGAGACCCCGTAGAGGATTCGAATTTCACACGCGTTGACCGCCTCGTGCTGCGTTTTGTTGTTGCTCGTGCAGCTGAGGACAAGTCCATGTTGTCGGCTGTCTTTAACGAATGCTGGCCACGTGACATTCAACGTCAAACAACGAGCCATTCGGTACCGGGTATGTATAACAAAACAACGCGTCATTGTTACTTTCGGGCTGCGGCCTGAGCGTTTAAGCGGCGCTATCCGTAAGCGCGCATGCCCGTGCGTAGGTACGATTCTCTTAGTGTGCATACTTCCTTGTAGCAGCGAGGCGGGCCCGCCGCGCGCGAACCACGGTGCGCGGACTAATCGCGGACTTAGCAAGCGCAAGTGCGCGTGCGGCATAATTACCGCACACATTTTGCAACCACGCTATGACCTTGTGTACTGCGCGCTTATTACAATGCGATTTTTGCGCATTTAATTGCTAACCGACAGTTCCCGTTTTTCCGGGGCGCACTAGCGGGGGGGGGGGGGGGGGGGGTATCGCTCAATTTGAAGCGCAAACGCCAAGCGCGGCCATGGCGGGCTCGCGACGCAAGATAGCCGCAACATCACCTCATATTATTTCAGAGTAGGGCATAGAAATACCGTAGATAACCCTAGGTGTACACCGCATCCATGCGATGTAACGCATTTGCATCTGGCAAGATGTAGCATTTCACCAATGCTAGATGTAAATGCGTATATGTCCACCATCATACGCCATCGCATTAATTGTGCGACTACTAAGGGGGGCTAGCTCGAGGGAAGATGAGGATATACGCCCACACAGCAGCAATTTCAGTTCGGCGACGTGTGGCGTGCAGCCTGCGCACGGATTACGACCCATACGGTACTTACTTTTCACGCGCCTGTAGTATTGCCAGGTACCCGTACTGATAACGCTAATTTAAATTTAAGTTCCGTCGTTCAGTACAATACGCTTCAAAATTAATGGTAGGCGAAATGTATGGCAAGGGCAGTTGGTGAGCATTTTTCGAGTATCAACGCATTACGAAAACCCTCCGAGCTGGGGACGCGGGGTGACTTGCCCGTGTTAAAAATAATTCGGGGTGCGAAAACTACTGTTAAAATATTAGAATTCCGAGGTACCATGCGAGCACATCTATGGGCAGTCTATTGCTATAGAGCCATGCCAAAGACTCCTCATGCGCTGCGCGTAGGAATATTTTTCTGAACATTTGTGCTTATCTAAGCTCCAGATGTGCGAAATTCATGCCTCGTTTTTACATCTACATGCACCTCTATGTACACGGCCAAATCAGTTCAATCTAAAATGTGGGGGTTGTAGCCAGCGCTCCTACCCAACATACCCCAATACTAGGATTGGCGCCACGATTGCGCGTGAGCACAGACCCTATCCGAAGTAGGGGTTTGCCATTTATTTTGAAGCGTAGTGTAATCGCCACATAAAAATGGGGTCCCGGTTCCCACTATTACAGGCGTCAAAATTAATGACCGGGTTTTGACAGCTCAACTTCAAATCGATGCCCCACGCGGTAGAGTGAGCCGTTCGGTACCGGGTATATATTGCCAAAGAAAGCGTCATTGTTACTTTAGGGCTGCGGCCTGAGCGTTTAAGCGCGCTCTCTGTAAGCGCACACGCCCGTGTGCATGTTCGATTTCCGCAATGGGCAGATTTCCTCGTGAGCGAGGTGTGCCCGCCGCGTGTGAACCACGGTACGCGGACTTATCGCGGACTTAGCAAGCGCGGGTGTGACTAAGTACCGCACATAGTTTACAGCCCCACTGTGCCCTTATGTACTGCGCGCTTATACTGCGAGTTTTGCGCATTTTATTGGAAACCTGCAGTAGTTTCCGTTTTTCCGGGGCGCACTAGCGGGCGCCGGTATCGCTCAGTTTTTAAGCGCATACGCCAAGCGCGGTCATGGGCTCGCGACGCAAGATGGCCGTAACATGATCCCGCATGTTTTCAGAGTAGGGCATAGAAATACCGTAGATAACCCTAGATGTACACCGCACACATGCGATGTAACGCATTAGCATCTAGCAATAAGCAACATTTAACTAAAGCTAGATGTAATTGTGTATATGCCTACCATACGCTATCGCGTTTATTGAGCGACTACTAGGGGCGGCTAGCTCGACGGAAGATGAGGATATACATGGCCATAGGGCGGCAATCAGTTTGGCGACATGTGGCGTGCAGCCTGCGCACGATTACGACCCACGCGTTAATTAATTTTGACGCTTGTAGTATTTCCAAGTACCCGTAATGATAACGCTAATTTTTATTTTAGTTCCGTCCGGCGCACAGTACTTAAAAATGGGCGGGTCACATTGGGGCCGCCCGGACCGCCGTGCGTGGCTCTCGCGATTACAGGCGTGAAAAGTAATGAACGTGATTCGAATCACTCAGTGTGAGTAGGATATATCCTATACCCTCACTAGCCCTAATCATCATAGCACATTAGGCGCGTAGCACGCGCCCGTTAGGTGACGGGTTGCGCCCGCGCCCTGTCGGCCACATCGCATCGCCTGATATATCAGGCACGGCGCCTGTCGGCATGTAACCAGATCATACTCCACCATCACAACAGTGGAATAGCACTAACCTTCACCACCACGCGCACCTTTCCTCACACTCAGATTATACCTGTATCTCTGTTCGGACAGGCGGGATGAGCATGATGCTCATTCCTGCCCCGAACACAAATACAACTTTAGTGATTCGAATCGAGTTTTTCACCTAAGAAATCTTGGATATTTCTGGACCATGAAACCCCTTTATGGTACGAAACTATTACTCCCTCGTCCTCATCGTCATCAATTAGTGCATAAGGATTACTTGTGCTCAACCGCACCTGGCCGTAAAATCACCCGTACGGTACAGGTACCATCCAGGAGTAGTCGCTACGGCAACATGTAAGCTTTACTACTAATACCTAGCGATTACTCTGACGAAAAACCGGAACTGCTGTCTTACTGTGCATAGCCCTAGCAGTATCAGATTCTTCTACCTCGTACCACCGCGTGGCAAAAATGCCATTAAGTACGCGTACTCGTAAACACGCGTCGCAAAAATCTGATGATATTTTGGTGGCCGCGGGCGCCAGCGAGAGAAGATCCATTGCCCTCCATCAGTCTCCACACTTTCTCCCAGCCAGCGACACCCTTTCCCAATCACCCACCGGAACCCTGTCGTGATCCATGGAGCGCCCCATCGAGGACGACCCCTTGCCGTACCAATTGACTCTCTCCCCATATATACCAGGTAAGATGCGCCAGCTGTCCACTGCACACCGGTGCACCGACCAGCACTACATGTTATGTACTCTACACTGCTGTATTTTGTACTGCGGGAGCCGACGAAGGAGCGAAGAACTGGCGACTGAGGCGAACGAGAACGAGTACGAGCCAATCGAAGTACGAGTGTGAGCATTGCTAGTGCGAGTACAAGTGAAGGCGAAGTACTGGTACGAGGACGACGAGGCGTCAGTACGCGCGACTACAAGGCGACTAGTAGTGCAGGACAGTATTACGAGTACCCACATGGGGTGCAAGTAACCTGTACTTACGCATGCGTACAAGCAGGAGCGCGATTGTTGTACGCGCTGGTAAAATACCTAGCGTTAAATAGAGCGCTGCCTTAGGAGCGTATTACCAGTAGGTACTAGAACCTACTAGAACCATCTAGAACGCTATAGCATTTGCTATAGCAATAGTAGAAAAATATTGCATCACTGTGCTGCGGACAGACGAAGGTGCTAGCAACCTGTCTGTAGTTAGTTGTGTGTTACTAAAATAGCGACGGGCCGCGGGTTAGGACCGCACACGTCGATTTTAGTATTAGTATAGTAGTTACACGCAGCACAAGTGGTGGGAATTGGAATCTATACGCAGCGCACGGAATGACGGAAACCATCGACTATAAATAGGCCGGCAAAACCACCGCCGGGCCAGTCACCCAGGTTACCGGCATTCCGGTACTGTAAGAATCCCTTTTCCCAAATCTTTGTTCATTATTCCTGGCCGTGTGGAATAACGATCCAATGGGCCCTTGACTCAGCTCCTGCCTTAGGACTATCTATGGCTAGACGTTTATTCGGCCTAAGTCCTAAGGGGGCTGTGACACTTGGTTTCGGAGCCAAACCAAGCCCGCAATGATGATCTCATGTCTGAAGGGGCTGATGAGGACCACGACAGCGGCGACATGGACGCAACCGAGGAGATGCATGCTAGCCAAGACTCTGTTGCCGCTTGTGCCCCGCTTCAATTACCTCCGGCGTCGTCATGAATTTCACAGGGCACCAGAATCTTGGAGCGTTCATGTATGTTTCAACTAGTGATCGACTGCGGTAATTCTATACACATCGGCCCTTTACACCGCGCTTCCCAACTAGTTTGATGTATATCGCGGCTCGTGTACTTAAAGTTGTTGTGCTGTCTTTTGCAGAACTTATGAGCGCCCGAGCACAGAGGCTGGCGTGATAGCATCAGCCCACGTCGTGCAAGCTCTGGGCGCTCCCGCTAGGATTCCCCCCATGGCGGAAGATTTGGCAGGACCGCTCCATCTTCCCGCTGCTGCTGCGGCTTTAGCCCGCGCGGTGGTACAGCCATCCAGCTTTCCAAAGCCAGTAGCACATAGGCTAACTATTAACAATGTCAATGCGACACCTGCAGAGGAAGTTGCATGGGATGCCGCGGACGAGAGGTGCGAGCCCGGCTGCCTCACGCATATATATTGCCTGCTGCCTAGACTGCCATTTATCCCATGCATACCTTACGCATTTCATGAGGTGAGCAAGTAAAATTTTCATGCTGGTTATGGTGTTGTGTTGATTGCACGTGCGCAACCCTTCTCAAGCCGCCATTGGGCCACTCCTACGTCAGCCGCCCGCTTTTGCCTCGACCACACACTTGCCTGTGGCACAGCCCGCCATCTTCCCGCCACCTGTGGAACCCAAACTGACTAATGGCCATGCCTCCGCGACACCTGCAGAGGAAGCCGCATGGCATGCTGTGAACACGAGGTGCGGGGCTTTGTTCGATCATTATTCACATACTTGCTGTTATTACAATTGCTATCACACTTGCCATCTTGCTTGGCAGTGAATCTTACTGTGTTATTTTTTCCATCGTCATGCAGAAGTGCAGGTTATAATGCTGTGCAAATCCTTAGGTCTTTTATTATGATTATGATTTATTATGAACTCGGTATCCATGCTGCCCGCCGACAGCACCGGACAGGACCGCTGATTGCACCTGAGTAAGCCTCCCTCGCCAGGCACCGGCCTTCCAACAGTCGAAGCGCCAGAGGGCCTGGCGAGCTTCGCCGTCCAGGCAAGCGCCCCAACTTCATGCGCGCCTGGCGCTTCCTCGGGCACCACGGAGCGCACCATCACACGGAGTGCCCTCAGGGAGATCGACCTTAACGTCTGTGCTCGGCCACAAGAGAAGCGACAGCGCGTCAGTAGCCGAGGCGACCAAGGAGGGCTTGCCGCCGCGTTGCTGGCGATTCGCGAGTCTAGGTCCATGACTACTGGGCTCTACTACATCCAGCTCGATGCCGATGCACCGTAGTGACCACTGACCCCCCTACCGGTCACGCGCAGTGTTGTGTTCGTGCGAGATCTGTTTGCAGATGGCGCGGCCGGTGTCGGCTTTATTGCCTAACTAACATGTTGCTGGTAGCGACTGGTCCCTAGCACGATGAGTCGTTTGCTGGGAATGACCGCCTCGGATATGACGTGTAATGAACTTTGCTGTACTTAACTGATATTGCTTCCGCTGTCCGCGACGGGTGTATCAGCAATAACAATGCCGCGGAATGTACAGCGGTAATGTACACGGGATTTCGTAGGTTAAAAATTCGAGTTTTGACAGCTCACCTTTAAATCGGTGCCTCACGCGGTACGGCGGGCCGTTCGGTACTAGGTGTATATAAGCAATGGAAGAGTCATTGTTACTTTAGGGCTGCGGCCTGAGCGTTTAAGCGGCGCTCTCCGTAAACGACGTGAACGCCCATGCGCAGTTTCGATTCTCACAGTGGGCAGTAGATTTCCTCGTGGTGATGCGGGCCCGCTGCGCGAACCACGGTGCGCGGACTTAGCGGGCGCGAATGCGGTTGCGACTAAGTACCGCACACAGTTTACATCCCCACTGTGACCTTATGTACTGCGCGCTTGTATTGCGAGTTTTGCGCGTTTTATTGGTAACCGGCAGTTTCCGTTTTTCCGAAGCGCACCCGCGGGCGGGTATCGCTCAGTTTTGAAGCGCATACGCCAAGCGCGGCCATGGGGTCGTGACGGAAGATAGCCGCAACATCACCTCGCATGTTTTCAGAGTAGGGCATCGAAATTTCCTAGATAACCCTAGATGTACACCGCATATATACATGCGATGTAACGTATTTGCATCTGTCAAATGTAGCATAGCATTTCACCAATGCTAGATGTAATTGCGTGTATGTCCATCATACACCATCGCATTAATTTTGCGACTAATAGGGGCGGCTAGCTCGAGGGAAGATGAGGACATATGCCCATAGGGCGGCAGTCGGTTTGGCGACATGTGGCGTGCAACCTGCGCACGGATTACGACCTACCCCTTCGTTACTTTTGATGCATGGAGTGGGATGGAAAACATGATACGCATATTGTTTTGGTATTACTGCCGATTTTGTAGACAAAGGTTTTCAGTTTACAACTGATTTTTCGGTGTGTATCTTTCGCTCGATGAGTCCTCCTCCCGTGCTCAAAACCTTTGATAGTCGCATGGGCATTGAGGCGCTCAACTGTTTTGCATTGTTCGATGAATACATTGCCCCATTTGCGATGGAGTGCATTCTCAAAGTTGCGGAAGGTTTCGAACCTCAATCCCCGCAGCAAGTCCTCCACAGCAGCAAGTTCCACATATTATCGATAGGGGTCATCGAACCCGAGGAGTACGGAGGTGTGCGCACCACTGTGATATGCGCATATTTTTTTGCCATGTCAACTTTGTTCATTATTGCCCTACGTGGATAGGCTCCGTCTTCATAGACCGTGCACGGGTGCCCGCCAAAGAGCCGCGCACTTTCAGGAACGAATATATTCTCGATCATGTTGCAGTATTCTTTCGCTCACATACCTTTTGTCTTTGTATTCCTTGCGCGGTGTGGTTCCCATGACTGCGTGCAAGCTAGACACGGCATTTGATGACAATGCGATGTACATGTGTCCTTGGTTTGGATGCTGACCACTTCTTGCTTCACCGGTTTGGCGCGGCGTTGCCACCTCCGTCTCTTCGATAGATTTTGCCACCGCGCAATATCTTGGAATCTGTGAACATCTAGTTTTGTATGTATGATGAGTTTCCGTTCTCTTTTACCCATACTACCACTCGTTGCTGCTCGTGACTCTTATTGCATCGCTGCATGTTATCCATTGATTTGAACTGCAACCCCTCCGGCCGCCCTCGCGTCGAAGCGCGGCGCACGGTGCTCGTGCTGACCGTCTTTGCCGTATGCCCACGCGCCCTCAGTCGGCAAGCAATAGTGGCAGCCCCTATGGCCTCCTTCCCCTCGGCCATTTGTGTTAGGGTTGCGCCTAGCGACTACCCTAATATCACCACAACCTGCCACGTTTTATGGCCAAGTAATCATATTGATGTACTGACATTTCAGCATGCGTGTTATTACCGGTACGGCCACAACCAGACGCCAGTAATATTCCTTGTAACATACAAAACGCGCTACAACTCCTAAATCATCAAGATAGCGCTACTAGTTGCCTATCCGCGGTACCGACGAGTCGGACCGCTACAGGAGAGGTATGTAATGCCACCGGCATATTGTAAGAGATTACATCCAACAACCGACTGAATGCGCCAAAATACTACGAGTAGAGCCATGTATCATTAAGTACTGCCACGAGTACATACACTGGTTTCGGCTTCCTGTTACGATCCATATCCACCTGCCGACCCACCGCGACATGCTCTCGCACGCACGACGATACATTCGCGGTTTCGCTGGACCTACCGACCCTTGGTAACGATTCTGAACCCTTTAACCTTTGCCCGAGTCGCGTGTCACCATGGCATCGCAGCGGAGCGCCCGTCAAGCCGGCCATCCTCCTGGTGGTCCACCCGCCGAGCAATCTATGCGTCAAATTGTCGAGAAGAAGATGCTGGAAGTCCGTGTTATGGCGCCAACCCAAAACATCTCTCACAAGCTCGCCGACGTTCACAACTTCCCGGCAGTCAAGGCCTTTCTGGAGAACTACGCGCGACACGGCAAGACCCCGTCAGAGACTACGCGCGTGACATCTGCGCCAAGCCGAGCGACCCCAAGATAGCTACCTGTTGTGTCGACTTGCAGCGCAAGCTACAAGCTGCATTTGCCTTGCTGCATGAACCTTTCGTTGTGCCTGAGTACTTGCAAGTGCATCGTATTTTGCAGGCGATTCCCAAGCAAGCACGAGAGAGCCGAGGTGCGAAAGATGGCTAACCATGCCAACGAGGCTGTCTCGACTCCATGAAGTACTTTTCAGACATCTCTCGGCTATCGACGAGGAGCACCGCCTCGCTGTCGAGATTGCCAAAAGGAGGCAGGCCAACACCAAGAACCACAAGCGTCGCTACGAGGAGTATTCAGGTCGTTGCCACATGCCGACCTCCACAGACCCGTGGTCACGCAACAACGGAGCATCAACCAGCTCTGTCCCAAGTCGTCCTGCTGCTCACAACAGCTTCCCCAATCGTCAAACAAAAAAGAGTCGCTTCTCTGGTGAGTGCGCCAAATGCGGCAAAAAAGGCCACTCAATTTACGAATGCCGCCATGCATCTGAACATGACAAAGAACAGTTCAAAGCCAAAGTGTCTGCTAATAAGCTAGCCAAGCAAGTCGGAAAAATCGACTCAGATGAAGTCCATGCAAAAAAATGCATGTGAGTCCATGCAAACATGCATGCACTGCTAAACTGCCTGCTCAGCCCCTGCATGAGATCGAGGATACATATGTCGATATGGTTGAGCATTGCGCTCCCGCGGCACTGAACCCCTCCGACTCACAATCTGACCATGAAGCTCATGGGTGTTCCTGTGCTCATTCACACCTCGTTGCCGACATCTAGGACGAGACAGGGTGCAGAGAAAATGTCGACAAAAATGTCAAAGACAAAAAGATACATGCTAGACTGCATGCCAAACTGACTATCATGCAAAAGAGATCTCGAGTGCGCAGAATGCGTACCAAAAACAATAATCAAAAGAATGACACTGAAATTACTAAATATCCAAAACCAAATGCATGTCCAACTGACTATGTTGTGTTTGACCAAGCAGAATTCAAGAGACTGAATTATGCCTATGGTCCAGTCACTTTTGATGCATGTGCCTCAGCATATGATGCTGTCTGTTCAGATTATTGCAGTGCTGCAAAACCATTTCTGCAACATGATATCAAAGGTAAAACTGTGTTCATCAATCCAGTGAATGATGACACAGCCCCGCCTATCTTGCAGCGTTTTGAGATGCAAAGACAAGAGTCACCTTTTGAAACAAGAGGTATTATTGTTATGCCCAGATGGTCCTCACAATTAGGACAATCCTAGAAACCGTTGCTTTCAAAATATAAGAAAATTCACAGCTACCACCTAGAACATATCTGTTTCACACACCCAGTTTCGCGAGTGATACTGAACCTATGGGACCCACTGAGTGGAATGTTGATGTTTATTTGGCTGTCTATACTGTTGAGGAAGGTTCAGCCCAGGCTATTAATGACGTCGTTGCCACTGAAGAACTCAAAACCATGCTGGCTGAACCAAAAGCCACAAAGCCCATCAGTCACGTGTGATGACAGAAAAATGTTTTGTTACCAGCAAGTCTAATCATGATTTATTGCTGTTACACCCCACATGGAATATAACACCTTCAGTACTGGTTGACAGCGGTGCTACTTTGAACTTTGCCAGCACCAAGTATGTCAAAGAAAATAAAATACCAACTACACCACTTCAAAATAAAGTGAGAGTTATTCTTGCTGATGGTAGAATGGTTCTAGTTTCACAAAAATCACCCTTGAATTAAATATCAACAATTGCACAATACCCATTGACTTCACAGTCACACCGTTACAGAATAATTTTAATCTCGTTTTAGGGATGCAATACCTGTAACGACACAATCCACATGTTGATTGGGAGTCTGGTATAATGACATTTCCCACAGGACTGAAAGTCCAATGCCAAACAGAGCCCCGCCAGGCTAATGTTAGAATAGTTCATGCTAATGCCATGGCCAGAGAGATTGCCAAGCATGACCCTGATACAGTTTATTTCTGCGCCATTGTTAAACAATACAATGCCACCAAAGAAAGCAATGAGCTAGATATTGATGATGAGATAAATGCAATTGACACTGTCCAGTCTGCAGCTTATACCGCTCAGATCAAAGACTTATTGCGAAAAATTAAACCCATATGCTCTTCGCTTGACAACCTTCCACAATTACGCCCTGGTCTTGATCATGAGATCCCTCTTGTTCCTGATGCTCAAGTTCCTGCAGGAAAAATATACAGATTATCACCTGCAGAATTAGAGGAACTAATAACACAACTGAATTCTTTTCTCGAGAAACCGTTTATACAGGAATTCTTCTCTCCATATGCAGCTCCTGTCCTCTTCGCCCGCAAGGCCAATGGCGGTCTGCCCATGTGCATTGACTACCGGCAATTGAATAAGTACACCAAAAAGCTATTATGAAAGGACATTGCAGGCTGCACAGACGAATTATCCCACCTATGACCAAGAGCTCTTGGGTGTGGTATGTGCTCTGAAAGAATGGCGCTGCTACTTGGAAGGCAGTCGCCGCATTACAGTTATAACTGACCATGCCACATTGAGGCATTTGCCTACACAGGAAGGACCAGGCAGACGCCATGCCCTATGGTTACATGAAATCTCACCATACATGGCAGTCAACCCACAGACTAATGAACCTGTGTTGCAGATATTATATCGTAAAGGCGCTGACAATGAGGCTGATGCTCTCTCTCGCCGCCCTGACTTGCATAATGCATTGACTGAGTATGAAAACCAGTTGGTCGAAGCTGACATAGAACAAATGCAAGACTATTTGTCAGCAATGTCCGCCTTGCAGATTGACAGCAAGCTTATCAGCAAGATCAAAGCTGCCTACATCACTGATGTTGCCTACAGCCATGGACGCACCCCCAACGGTGTGCGACAGGATGAGGTTGATGTTCTCTACTACATGGTAGATAAGGTATGTATACCCAATGATTCTGAACTGAGAAAACTCATCATTGAGGAGTATCATGTTGGTAATGGACACCCCAACCATACCCGCACTCTTGCCAACATACTGCGTATGTTGTGGTGGCCACGCATGAATACCACAGTTAAGCATTATTACTGCAAACACTATGATATTTGCGTTGGAATCAAAGCAGCTACCACCAAGCCTTATGCTGGTTCTTTATTTCCCTTGCCAAAGGCAACCAAGCCTTGGGAGATAATCTCTATGGATTTTATAACCAACTTACCTGAGGTGGATGGCTACGATGCTATTGCTACGTTTGTTGATACATTCACCAAACAGTCACATTTTGTGGCATGCAATATTAAGATTGAAGCGACACAGTTGGCCAGATTATATTTGGACAATATTTACAGACACCATGGTCTTAGCATATGTATCATCTCTGACAAAGATCCCAGGTTTAATTCAATGTTCTGGAAATCATTGTTTACAGCTCTGCAAACTAAGCTAAATATTTCCAACGCTTATCACCCGCAGACTGACGGTCAAACTGAACACACCCATAGAACTATTGAACAAATATTACGTGCATTTGTTCACAAGCAACATGACTCTTGGTTATGCTATTTGGCTCTTGCTGAATTTTCCTACAATAATTCAGTCCATTCAGCAATACATTATGCCCCTTTTGAGGCAATTTATGGCATGATGCCACTGACACCACATGATATGATTGCTACTGCCAACCAAGATGCACGCAACACAGTTGCAAACATTCAAGATGTTCACATGTTGATTACTGAGCAATTGAAGCTTGCTGATGAATATCAAAAGGTCTATGCCGACCGCAAAACTAGCCATGTCGAGTTCGCAGAAGGAGACAAAGTCTGGCTCTCAACGGAGCACTTGCTTATACGCAACCAGCCGGCGCGCAAGTTCCGACAGCGCTACATCGGCTCCTACCCGGTCACGGCCAAGATCTCCAGCCAGGCGTATCGTCAGCGCCTGCCACCAACGTTCGACTACCACAATGTGTTTCACATAAGTCGACTGCGCCAGTGCGTCAACTCAGACGCACAACCCGATAAATTCCGTCCGGTGTGGAGCCCTATGTCGACGAGTTCGTCGTTGAACGCGTGCTCGACTTTATCTATCGAGCGCCGCGAGGATATGTTCAAGCGAGGACTCTGCCTCGTCTTTTTGGTGCGTTGGCTGAACTACGACTCAAGTCACGACAGCTGGGAGCCATACAGTGCGCTGCGACGTGTCGAGGCGCTACACGACTTTGCGAGGGCGAGCCGACATCTACAAGACACGCTACGCTCAAAGGAATACGCCAACCTGCGAGCGCGCCACCCGTCGCGTTTTCCAAAGTCCATTCCGGAGCGTTGACACCTACTGCTGCTGTTGCTGTTGCGATATCACGCTTCCACTGCCAACCGACATCTGCGCCAGGTCTTCTGCGACGCGAACCTACACTTTCCAGTTCGTCATTTATCAGAGGGGTGGGAATGTTAGGGTTGCGCCTAGCGACTACCTTAATATCACCACAATCTGCGACGTTTTAGGGCCAAGTAATCATACTGATGTACTGACATTTCAGCATGCGTGTTATTACCGGTACGGCCACAACCGGACGCCAGTAATATTCCTTGTAATAACATACAAAACGCGCTACAACTCCTAAATCATCAAGATAGCGCTACTAGTTGCCTATCCGCGGTACCGACGAGTCGGACCGCTACGGGATAGATATGTAATGCCACCGGCATATTGTAAGAGATTACATCCAACAACCAACTGAATGCGCCAAAACTACGAGTGGAGCCATGTATCGCTAAGTACTGCCTCGAGTACTTACAATTCGCTTCGCCCATGAAGCAGCCTTGTGGCTGAGGACGCGCAGCCTCTCTTGCCACGTACTTGTACGGTTACCAAAGCCTTCTCCCGTAGTCGCAGCTCGCCGAGCCCACCGGCGGACGAAGTTCTCGTTGCGGCCCATCGCCCTCGCCGTTTCAGCAACTACGTTTCCGCCATTCATACTTCCTCAGCTTGATTGGCCCAACCTCTCTATCCGCAAGCAACGTGCTTGTTGCCATGATTGTGCAATTTACGTCGACGACTCTAGACAAACGTGTCGGCTGCGGTTTTGCTGAGGGATATTGGGGCGCAGAGAGAGAGAGAGAGAGAGAGAGAGAGAGAGAGAGAGAGAGAGAGAGAGAGAGAGAAGTGCCGGCTTGTGGCGCTGCGGAAGCCTTATGCTCTAGGAATTCCGATGGGCGCGCATATGCATCGGAACTTCCGAGGTTGTTGGCCGAAATTCGGCGTGTTTAGTGGCATACATACATATCTTTGTGGATAAGTAAATATTACGTCATGCACTTGGGCACACGAAGGCAGTGATGAATAGACACTGCATAGTATAATTGTATTTACCACGATATTCTAGGATTTCGGGCCCTCCCCTTATATTGTACAATAGAAATGCCGACCTTAAGCGCAATTGCACGGGGCGCCATAGATATAGATCAATTTCACAACCCGCACATAATTTATTCATGAATATCACTATGCGGCCACTTGAGGGCGAACACGCAAGGGTGAACATACGAAATACATCCTTCTAGCACGATGTGTGTCATGCACATGGCGCGCACCCAAAGCTAGGACTTTGCCAAAAAGTGTAGCACCCCATCCCACTCCAAGCGTCAAAAGTAAGAAACGGGTTTTTGACATCTCAACTCCAAATCGGTGCCCAACGCGGTACGCACGGCGAGCCTTCCGGTACCGGGTATGTATAACAAAACATAGCGTCATTTTTACTTTCGGGCTGCGGCCTGAGCGTTTAAGCGGCGCTGTCCGCAAGCGCGCACGCCTGTGCGCATGTAGTACGTTCGAACCGTCCGATTCTCGTAGTGGGCAGATTTCCTCGTATTGAGGCGGGCCCGCCGCGCTCGAACCACGGTGAACGAACTTAGCGCGGACTTAGATGCGGATGCGGGTACGACTAGACCGCACACAGTTTACAGCCCCCGCTGTGCCCTTATGTACTGTGCGCTTTTATTGCGAGTTTTGTGCATTAACCTGCATAGGTTATTGCCGACCGGCAGTTATTTCCGTTTTCCCGGCGCGCACTAGCGGGCGGGTATCGATGATTTTTGAATCGCAAACGCCAAGCGCGGCAATGGGGTCGCGACGCAAGATAGCCGTAATATGACCTCGCATGTTTTCAGAGTAGGATATAGCAATACACAGGCAGATAACCCTAGAGGTGTACATCGCATAGTTACGTGATGTAACGCATTTTCATCGTCTAGCAAGATGATGTAGCATAGCATTTCACCAATGCTAGATGTAAATGCGTATATATGTCCACCATACGCCATCGCATCAATTGTGCAACTACTAGGGGCGGCTAGCTCGAGGGAAGATGAGGATATGCAGTAGCCCACAAAATTCTCTGCATGTTTTTACGCGTATGATTTGGGTTTGGTCGCGTCTAGTCGGTAAACTACCCGCGCATAGTCTACGCCGTTAGAGCCATTGCGAGGATAACCATAATAGAGTGTGCACATGGTGTGCTACGGCCAATGCCATGGAAGGAGGAGGGGCGCGGGCGATAAGGAGGAAGGCCGGAAGCTGCATCCGTAATCCCTAGGCTTCCCACAGCGGTTGGATAAGGCAGGTCCTAAAAGCAACTCGGCTTGGGCAGTGGAGGGCAGCAAGTCAGCACGCACGTTGTAAATCAATTTCAATTTCAATTTCAATTAGGGCCAGTGCGACGACGCGTGTGGCGCGCGCGTCGCATGTTATGCCGCGCTGCCAGTGTAACAAGTACTGCACGGCCGGGCTGTGAACGGTTTGAGCGCACGCCACGCCGACATTTGGACATAGAGAACCGTGTTTTTCTCCCATGGTCGCCGAGATACATGTGTTGCCCACCTACCCCATGCCGCGCGGCGCATGGTTTGGAGTATATGGTCAGCTAGCGGGATGCATGCGACATTCGCAAACTGGTTGTTCGCCCTGCAAGAAGCAGTAATATTGCCAGCACGTAAGCCGGACGCAGTACGCATCGTCGGATTCGACTGGGACCCGGCCACCGAAACCATATCTCCCAGCACCGATCCCAGAGCATCAGTCCAAAAAATACAGATAATCGAATTCAAATACTGTACTGATCTCAATCATGCCACCTTGCACGCTCTCATCCGCGAAACATACCAACACATGGTGAGCGCCCTACGTCAACAAGGATGGCAGTGTCCGATTGAAATCATTCCCGTCACCCTCAGCCGCAGCGGCACCATGCACAAACTCACACTAGAAGCCATCCATAGCCTCACGGTCCTCCGCCCCAAGAAGCAACCCCCGGACAAACCCCCTCCGCCTCCCAGCGCCGCTGCAATCCGCCTCCGTAGGAAACTCCAACGACAGTCAATCGGATGGCTACATACTCTTCTCCGCATATCCCGACAGTCCCTCGAACCTGCCATGTCCAACCTCAGTACCTCTCACACACCCCGCACGCACACCCACCGTTAACATACACGCTTTCCGCAGACCACCGTAGACGACACCCCCGCCACGGCAGGGGGGAACAATACCAAGCGGCATGGAAGGAGGAGGGGCGCGGGCGATAAGGAGGAAGGCCGGAAGCTGCACCCGTAATCCCTAGGGTTCCCACAGCGGTTGGATAAAGCAGGTTCTAAAAGCAACTCGGCTTGGGCAGTGGAGAGCAGCAAAGTCAGCACGTTGTAAATCAATTTCAATTTCAATTTGCCAGCACATTTTAGTTGATAACATTTCGGCGTTTTATCAGCTTGGGCTGTAAACTAGTGCGATGGAAAGCCCATGACCTGCGCTTTCAAACGCACCATTTTTTAGCCCAATATGATAAAACGCCGAAATGTCATGGCCTGTCAAAGTTATTCCCCTGTTCTGGTATCCCAGCCAGCCCACTCACTGTGAGTGGGGGCGCATGACGGGGGCATGTAATGTGCCCTTCCACGCAAGCTCCCCGGCGCGAGGACCCCTTGGATAGGTCTCCACGTCGCGCGGACCCCGTCATCATTTTGGTTTTTCCCCTAGGATGATGGGTGACATGCGTGACAACATGCGCCCATATATACATGTGCAGCAGTGGCGACATTGTTGTCGAGGGGGCCAGCCCGCCCTTAGCCTGCGGTGCGGGTGGTATGGAATGTGTGGAAGTGTGGAAGTGTGCACCTATGAAATCGGAGGCACTTTATGTGAGCTACACCCAGCGAGGCCCAGCCAACGGCGCTTATCTTGCAGCTTGGAAAATTGTGGGATGATTGGCCCCATCACGACGACGGGATTACTGGCACACTCTCATGGAAATGCCATGCATTGCATCATTAGCGTGCATGGATTGGGCTCAAGCTCGGTCGTCTTACAGCGCATGCATACGTCCACGCACCCACCACCGGCAGCGCGCGGGCATATGCGACGAATGGTAGATAAGCCGCCAACAAGTTCCCCCCTATTCATCGCCCGTTTTTCCTATGGTTTTAACCATGTACCAAGCAATGCCATTGCCGAAGAACAATTCTAAAAGTGCGATAACCGGGAGAAATAACGGCTGCCTCCTTGGCGTAGGAGGATTGCATACACTGGATTACAAGGCTCCATGGCACCGTGGCCCCATGGCTTGGGCACCGAGGCGATGATACGCGCGGATATCTTTGTGCAAAGACTTATGTGGACTGGTGTATGCCCGCAAAGCTTCAATGGTTTTGCGCCATGTGCCGGGCAGCACGGATTACGACCTACCCGGTAAATACTTTTGACGCCTGTAGTACATGGAACCAATATCTCGGACTTTACAGGGTACTGGCAGGGCGGTGACCCCTGGTACTGGTAGCGAGCTACCGCGGACGGCATGCGGGACGTGATGCTGAAAATAGTATATCGCATAGTATATATAGTATCGCAGTCGAGCAATGTGGTACTCCAGCAATGAAAGCCCTACTCGTACTGCTTGGGTCGCATGGGGAATATCTCTGCAGTGGCTAGCTGCACTGGTACCTTTACTGTGCGTATCCTCATTAAAATATTATTATATTTGTAAATGACGATACATTAGGCAGGTCCAATTTAATTCCATGTTTTAGAACCCCCCCTCTACTTGATTTAAGTTGATCTCACAGTACTTAGTAAAACATGCCCAAAGTTACATAATAACTACCACTAGCATGACTTTTTTTTTAATGGTTTCAATGCATGGCTGTGTGCAGGAGGGTGTTCCCTACCATATGCCAGCATAAAATGGAGAGGGGGTGGGGCACTTTTTGGAACCATCACCATATTACAGTCAGCATCATTACAAACCAACCATACGGTGGCCTATCCACCCCTCCATGTAGTGCTATGATGCTGCTATGCCTGGCCTGGCCTGGATATTAGAGACTTTCCGTGCGTTCTCCGGACGCTATCCACGTAACCAACACAGTATAGTCACGGCGGCGGTGCGGGGCTGAGCCCCAAGCCGCTCATGCACCGCTCCCAGCCGCCAAGTACTGCTTAAGTACGTGAACATAAAGTTGAGGCCACTTACAAAGTGACACCCCCCCCCCCCCCCTGTTTCTCCGGAAAGTAGATTACTAAAACATAACATTAAATCGGACCTGCCTTACACCCTGAAATATATGTATATTTTTACTAACATTGTCGCCATGTAGTGCGAGATAGCGACATCGCGTGTACATAAATGTGTATTTAAAAGCAATCCACATATTCCCCGTACCATATGCCCCGTGTTCGCGGCGTTTATTCGAGCACATCACATGATAGGGCGTTATCGTCTGCAGTAAAAGTAAAGCAGTAAAGTTCGCCCCGGGACATCGGCAACTTTACGATGCATTTCACCTCTTGCCCCTACTGCAGTCGTCGTAGGTCTGGCATAGCCCATTGCTTGCCTCACGCGAACCCAGAAATGCATAAATTAACAGTGAGGGTAAACCCGGGACACGCCGGGCCTATATTTCAGAAATACATAGTCGCTGTATGGAATAAAATCAAACCATATACAGGAATCAAACCAAACATAAGGAATCAAACCAAGGACCTCTCGCATATGAGACGACCGCTCAACTTGGGGGACAAGAAATGATCATCCGCTGCAGTGTTAAGGATTAGGGATTAATCCTTAGTCGCTACTACAGGCGGCTCGCGCATCAGGAGTGACTGCGCGGTAATACCATATGTTTACGCCTCGTCGCACCTTCGGCAGTGAGATACTTGTACGCGTCTACGCGCGGGCTGTTGAGCTCGTGGCAGCCATGCGCGCTCCAAATGCGCGAGTCACGGTTGTGGGGCTACTGCTCTCCCTACTGCTGTGTTCCGGCGCCGCGGCGGATTGCGAACCCAAAGCGGTCACGCAGAAGGCGTGCGACAAGGTGGACGAAGTACGAGTGCAGTTGCGATGGTTGAAAACAGGCCAGTTTGCTGGCCTGTACGCAGCCGAGGCGCAAGGCTTTTACAATCAGGTGCAGCTCCCCTCGAGCGCTTTGAGCACTGCAAATTTGCACCACGAGCATGTTTGTCGAATGCCAAGCAGGTGGCCGACCTCGTGAGACCCATACCAACTACAGAATAACGACATGTCTTGGGGTCCCACCCTCCCACTTCCGTGCGCTCAGCATAGTTGCGGGCTCGGCTGCTTCGATCGGGGCGGCCGTAGGGGGCCATGGGGCCTTGCTTAAAGCTGCCTATCGCTGACCCGGTGAGGCCAGTCGCGCGGCTGTCAAGTGCGTCAGTGTGAAGACAGACTCAGAATACTCGAACGCCACACTTGCGTTTTGACAAACAGCCTCTACGAGCATCTCTTGTGATACCGGCGGCCACAGTGTTATTTATTGATTTAAACATATTGCCAGGACGCAAGTAGAATTGACATCTCGCTCGCCTCAACCGCACCGCGTGCCGTACCGAAGGCTTTGGAAGGCTTCTGCTGATGTCCGAGCAAATACGGATTACCCCCCCCCCCCCCCCCCCCCCCCCGTTCCGCAAACTTCGCGTAGCCCAAATAATTGCCGGCTGCGGTTGCCGGCCAGCATCCGGTGACCTGCGGTCCCTACCTCCTATTGGAACAGACGTTTCTCGTACGTTATGCACTCGTGCAACCGTCAAGGCGATTCTCCATATCTAGGACGACCTACCCAGCTGGCACACAGGGGTGAGGCTTAGATGGCTTTGCCCGTGACCCTCAATGTATCCTTATTGTGCCAGCCTTTAACGACAACCCTACTTAGCCTTCGACTCTGTGTGTTTCCCCATCGTGCCAATCTGAGTGACAGCATTTGCCATTTACTCGTATCAGCTATGTAAAATTGACTGTCTATAGAAATTTGCGCGTGCAGAATTGCTTCACATTGAAACGCTGATAATCCGGACATGCACAGTGCAGCCGAAAGATCATTGTGTCTAGCCATGAGCGTGCCGTGAAGCAACTAGTTGGACTGACAATCAGCAATTTGTGTATAGGATTGCCTGCGGGTCGTAATCCTGGAGAGGGAAACCGTCAGCGTGACACCCGAGACCACTGTCCTGGACGGGACAGCGCACTTTGCCACACAGTGGGCCATAAAGGACGTTGACTTGCGCAGCGCAAACCGCACCAGCTTCAAGATGATCGCGCAAGTGTTCCGCCGGCCGGGTTACAACACCGTGGTAGGACATTTTTCCATGGCACCAGCTCTCGCAGGCAACCTATCCTCCATCGCAGACTTGAAGGAGCTTTCTCGAGTTTTGGGGCGCCCTGTGCGGATCGCGGCGACAGATGACAGCTACGCATTGTTTGCCCGGCTTCCTGACGCTCAATATTAAGACGTGCGGCGAGCTGAGGTGGCCCATTGGAAGCAATGCTACATGCGGTGCTGATGATGAGGTCGAGGTTGTCTGGAGGGACTTCAACAATGGCGTCCGAAACCTGAAAGTGCCCGAGTCTGACCCTACGTATGTGGACATTCTTCATTCCCATGTGAATGCGATTGCCAACGTGCTCCGCGCTGAAGCAGCAGACGGGGATCTGGTCGGGACCAAGGACCGCTTAGGGCTGAGCTTCACGCTCAAGGGCGAGTCAATCCTCGAGGACGGCCTCTGCACGTCAGAGGAGTGGCTTGCTCAGCCGGGCAATGCCGACATCACCCGGCGGTTCCTGCGCGCTACGATGCGGGGCTGGATATACTGCCGGGAGAAACCCGAGCTATGCGCTGAGGTGATCGCTCCAGCCTCAGCTGGTGCAGGCCATGACGAAGCCTTGTTCCAGGTCATGGAGGTAAGTCCTGATCACGCCACCTACGTGTGCAGTGATCCTATCACAGGAATATCTGCGTCAGGACAGGTTTCTGTCGCTGATCGGAGGGGTGGACATAAGCATGTCTGGGTGAGTTTGGGAGGAAGGGGGTATGGTTCACACATTCTGATAGCATAGTCTGAGATGCTGCTAGCCAGACATGCTGCTAGCCAGACATGATGCTGCAAGATGTTGCGATGCCGCTTGTCTGATTGTATGGATCATTGCCGCTTCAGGCAAACAAGCTCATCTGGCCTTCCCCTAATGGCGTTGGCGCAATTGTCCCAGCCGAGTTTGAGACCATGTACCAATATGTTTCAGATTCGGGGTTGTTTCCAGCCGCACTGGATCCCTTGGTTAGCCTGGAGCCGGACCTGATGTACCTGGCGATCACGGACCTCAAGGAGGCAGGCGAGGACGTGTATGGTCACTACTACTCGTCGGAGCAGTACCAGGAGACGCTGTCCTTCTGCCGCGACGATGCTACCGCGTCTGTGACACTGTGCAAGATGCGCTGCAATGCGGGCAGCGAGCCGCCAGGAACCGGTGGCATCTTTGGCGCTGAGGAGTGCTCCATCTGTGAAGCTGGGAGCGTGTCTCCGGGCGGGCGAGAGGAATGTGCCCCCTGTGAGGCTGGGAGCGTTGCGCCATCACCCGGCATGGCGTTCTGCGTCCCGGACAACCCCGCCAGCAAGGCGCTGCTGGCGGGCCTCGTTGCAGCGGCGGCGTTGTTACTGCTTCTGCTCATCCCAGCGTGGCTTCTGTGGCGCCGCAGTATTCGGCTGTCCGATGAGCTGGCCGCGCTGCAGCATGGCAAGCTTGACTCGTTGGATATGGATGCGCCTCTGGTGAAGGCGTTGGGCTTCCTGGGAGAGGTTGAGCGAGGCGAGCACAACTACACTTGGCAGCCGTGGAGGAAGGTCGAGCTGCAGGGCAAAGCGCGCGAGCTGCGCATCCTGCTGCTCAGCGCGCACAACCTCAATGTGCCGGACGTGGAGAAACTCATGACAGAGGGTGGGGAGTTTGGCCAGGACATTGTCAACTTTGTGGTCCAAAACACCGCACAGCGCGAGTTTGACAACCACAAGGACGAATTGAGCTTCTCAGAGGTCAGCATATCCCACAGGTCACTGGGTAACTCATCCTCCGATTCATTGGCTTTGGATGGGACAGCTATTCCAGAGAGCGTGACCCAAGATATGGTGGCCTCCCTGGGCAAAACGTTCTCCACCAACGTGCTGTCCTGGACGTCCCAGTGCCGCGTGGGTCTGCTCGGTTCCGTCCTGTCCCATTTTCTGCGCCAATGGGGTCTGAACAGAAAGCTTAAACTTTCTACCAGGAAGCTTCTGCTCTTTGCTGACACCATAGAGAAGGGCCACCACGATAACCCCTACCATGGGTGAGTGAAACTATATTGTACCCCCCCATCTCCTTGCGCAACCAGCACCACACACACACACACACACACACACACACCATGCACCAGGCAGCATCAGTCCTATTCCCTCCCAAAAGTGGTCCTGGCCGCGATGGAGCTGCCACAAAATGATCCCTGATGTCGTTGCCAATGCTCGCTGTGCCACGGCAGGCTTGCGCACACGATTGACGTAACGGCGAGACTGGGGACCATTCTTGACAAGAGTGGGTTTGCGCGCTTCCTGATGGAGTCGGCTGGAAGGGATGGCTACCTGACGCTTCTTGGCGCGATGCTGAGCGCAGTGGGTGTGTGCCCCTTCCTCTCAATTCTTTCCACAGCAGCACTGATGCGGTTGCCGAGCGTCGCCATGCGCCGGGAAGGATTCACTCCCCACATGGCACGGTGGGTTGTACCTCCACGCTCACGCTGTCCGACTGCAATCCCTGCCCGCAGTTCACGACTACAAGCACGAGGGAGTCAGCAACCCATTTGTGATCAACTCTGGCATGACGCAGAGCATCAAGTTTAATGATCAGTCCTGCCTTGAGGTGAGGCCGCCCCAGCACCAGCGGCTTACCCCCAGCTCCAATAGCAGCGCGGTAGTAGCAGCATTGCATGTGACTGTTTGAAGGCTGTGATGGGACGCGCTGAGGCCCGTCTTCATCCGCAGAACGATGCGCTGTTGCAAGCACTGGCTATTTTGCGCGACCCGGAAACCTCGCCCATAAGCCACTTCAGCACGGAGGAGCACCAGCAACTGAGGTCCCTCATCATCAAGTAAGCCGCACACAGCGCTTCCCTACCTGCCCCTGGCGGCAGCCGAGTGCAATACGGGTTGCAGCTGCCTACGCTGTCATAGTAACGAACGCCATCATACGGAGTGTTGATCGAGAAACGCTTAACCGATAAAAGTACTTCTTCATGCATTCACCTGGCTGACATGTGTGACCCATCGGCACTCGCAGGATGGTGCTCGCCACCGACATGGGGAAGCATTTCACTATCCTCACCTCCGTGCAAGCCAGGGTACTGGACCACCTGGACGCCTCCCTTGGCCTCCAGAGCCGCTACGACGCGCTGAGCGCCGAGCAGCAGCACCTCACCCTTCAGCTGTTCCTCAAAGCTGCGGACCTGGGCCACTGCGGGCTGCCCATCGAGTCCCACGTGGCGTGGGTTGGCCGCATCCAGGAGGAGTTTTGGGCGCAGGGCGACCGCGAGAAGGCGCTCAGTCTGCCACTGTCGCCTTTGAGCGACAGGCACAAGCCAGGCGCGCTCTGGGGCAGCAACCAGGTGGGGCGCACCCCATACATCAACTACATATAGTTATTCCACAATAATAAGGATACGATTAGCGAAATACGAGTTAATACTGCTAGGGAGGCCATTTTCCCTTTAAAATCCCCTCAGTAATTGACACTACCTGCAGGTAGCCTTTATGAGGTGCCATGGATGCACGGGCAGATGCCGTCTCCGCTAAATACATCTGCTCGTCTCATACAGGCATGCGGGTCGCCGACTTGTCGTCGTTCATCCGTGATGATCCTTATATTACAATGCTGATGACGCGCTGCGCGCCGTGCTGCTGCTGCCTTCTTGCCGTACTCGCGAGGTAAAGTACAGCTTTGGCGATGATGCAGATCAGAGCCTCCGACATTCAACCGAAATCTTGTCGGGTTTATGGCAACTACACACCATAGTGCCCGGACTGAGTATTCCGCTATTCGGATAAGTTGGACATCTTTACGAAATACGGCGTTCAGTTTACGAAATTATGGTTGATAAAAACGTCATAGCGAGATTTGGAATGGCACTTGCTGCGGAAATCAGAAGCCCGAGATATAACCCGGGATATCCTGGGTTGTATCACCCAGGATGTGTAACCTAAACAACACGCTGGGCGCACTTGCAATGTGCAGTGCCAGTGTGATTTTGCGCTTGCATCGCCATGGGGCTGAAATTGGTTGTGGTATTTGCCGCCTGTGTTCCCTTGCAGCTCGGCTTCTTCAAGGCCCTTGTGTGCCCCATGTATGCGATGCTCACATCAGTGGCGCCCGAGTGTCATGAGCTGCAGGACAGCGTGCTCGCCAACCTGGCGTTCTGGAAGGCCCACCCATCGGCTCCGCCATCACTGCTGACCAACGCCCTCACTCTGCCCAAACTGAACGCCCCCAGCGCCACCACCACAGACGTCTTCGCCCTTGACGCGGATGCATCCGCCAGTCCTCTGCTCCCACCAGCTCCTGCCTCGGCTACTCTGCCAGGAAGCTTGATGTCTAGCGCAGACTGAACCACATATGGACGAGATTATTGCCCCGCGCGGCGTTGGTTGCGCGGCTCCCGGGATGCGGCGTTCTCAGCCTCCCGGCCGCTACCTCCGCCAGCCAGGCACTCAGCCCTCCTGGATAGCAGTAGTAGGGATCGGAGAGCCACCACTCTCCGAAGGTTGTAGCCCACATGCCGGAGGCAGCTGTGAGGCCAGTCTTACCTCGGCAATCGGCAGTGGCAGCTGTTGCTTGTGGCAGCGTTAGACACGTCGCAGTACAGCGCTCCTTCCTTAGTGTAATACGAACCACTCTCTGATTAACCGCAGTATCTTGGCTGTGCGGTGAGTTTCAACACTTCCGTCACAGAATCTACCGCTAGCCATGGATACGTTGCTTCCTATGAGGCCCAACATCATTTCGCAGCATGATACTCTGAGTCGGATTCTAGCCGCTTCAAAGCATCTACAGGCAGCGGATAGAAGTCACCTTATTAAGTCACGACATCAATGTCCTTCAAGAGGTGCGCAAGTCCCACTATGAGACCAGGACAAGATAGATGTGTTTCATATCTCACACCACAGTCACATGCCTCGTACCTGCGTGCTACATGTCCTTTGGAGCCATTCCGAGGCATCCCTGACCATGCTGTGATGTCGTCATCATCCTGGATCAGTCCCGCAGTGCGGTGTGCTCGATAATGACATTGTTCATCTGCTATCCGTGGGCATGGCCACTGACATGAGACTACGGCGCATTCTCGTAATCGTTTTACGAGACGCGAGAAGTCATTGTACGCAGCGACACAGTTGTATTGGATTGCCAGCTGCCACTAGGGCCAGCTAGAAAGAACGCTTTACAGACAGTCTGCCTGCTTATAGACATCCAGGCTCCACTTCATTCACACCGTATCTCACACCCTATCTCACACCCTACGTCAGATATGACATGACGTGGCATTTGCGAGCGGACATTCCACGGGATTCAAATGCCGTGCCCTGCCCCGTTACAATCTTTGCGTATGTGGGACAAGTGGGTAGTGGTCGTAGATACTCTGTAGCCGGATGTCCTGCTAATTATTTGATGGAGTTCATGGGTGCTTTTGGGGCTCGAAAAAAGAGCGGATAGGGGCGCAGCCAGCAGGCGCTGCAGCCTTGCGCTTGGAGCCTGGCCTTGCGCCTGCCTGGCTGGCCGCACGGTGAGCGGTGCCGTTAGCTGTGGGGGCTGCAGGCTGCTGGGGGGCGGAACCCGCCATTCGCTGCTGGTCGCGCAGCTGCCAGTTGTTTGCCAGCTCTGCCTGGATGTCCTCCGGTAGCGCCGTCCACGCGGACGAGTCAACCCAACCAGGCGGCGCAGACTTGCCGGCAGGTGATGGCGCCCTTGCCAACGCGCTGGAGTTCGCAAGCAGGCTTGGGCTTCCCTTGCTCGTAGCCGTGGCAATCCCCTTGCCTTGATCGGGAATGGCCTCCAGTGTTGCAGGCCGGCTTTCAGGCGCGACGTTGTCAAGAGGCGGTTCGCTGCGCTTTGCTGATGTCCTCGGACTCTGCGGAGATGCAGGGACATGTGCCTTGTCAGCATCGCTGCCGCGCTGCAGCCAGGCGGTGATGCCCTGCTGGTGGGAGCGGCGCTGGAACCCGCTCGCCCCCAGCGTGAGCTGCGCAATCTGGCGGTCGATGCCCTGGGCCGAGTCCTCCTGCACAAAGCCGTGGAGGACGCCCGCCGCCGTGTCCACAAGCACCGCCACGCAGCCCCGGTACGCCGCGTCCTCCAGCACGGCCGGCCCCTCCTCCGTCAGGGTCATGTTGGGCGAGAGGTGCAGGGGTGCGGCCGCCGGGTCGAAGGCCGCGTCGCCCGCAGGGGCACGGGCCGGGTCCCCAAACTGCGGCAGCGCCCCCAGGCGCGAGGCAGCGGACCCTGCCGCGGCGACGAAGGCCTGCTGAGCAGACACGGGCAGGCTGACCGGACCGGCTTCGGGCTTCATGGTTGAGGTACTTGAAGCCTGCGGCGTGGCCGGTGCAGGCGGGCTTAGACAACATCAGGCTCAGTAATAAGGCAAGTCCGCTGGCGCGGGCGGCATCTGCGCACAATTGTGGTCACGTCCGCAAGAAGACCGCCAACGACGGGCTCGCGATAGCCCCGACAGCGGGCCTGCAGGTTTTATTGTTCGTGGCATGGCTTGCAGGCACCGGCATCCCTCCATGGCAGCAGCCCTAGTGGCCATCTAGTCCCTATACAGCGGACATCGCATGCTCGTAAGGTGTCAGGAGAGAAGCTAAACTGCTCACCGTTGCACTTCAGCTCTTACTGCCTCCTCGCCCGCTCCCCCTGGGGAGCGAACTTCTACCCGGTGCTGCGCCACAGCAGGGATCATGATCGCTAATGAGCTGATTGCCGCGAACGACAGACAGCCGTGGTTGTTGTCGGCATGACGAGTCGGGTCATTTGGTACCGTTGAGCCGCGGCATTCCTACCAACATAGCACTGCATGTCTAGAGCAGCTCGTGCCATGGGGGACCACCGAGCGGAGGCTTGCCCATTGCAGGCGATACACACATCGGCCATCCATCGCCTATACAAAATGGCGGAACACGCGGCGTCACGTGCGGCGTCGCCAGGCACCTTGTGAACAACCCCGGCTGAGATGCCTCCTGCTCGACAAGCCTTAATATGATAGCCTCAAGCAGATAGAGTGAACGCGCGCAGAATCCACACAAACCGGCCCTCTGAATGCCCTGAGTTTCACTTACTGGCAGCCGGGATATGAGGGAGCAGTGGAGCGCACTGGGCCATGAGGCATACACAGGGGGAAAGGGGGTGGGGGGGAGGGGGGGGGGGGGGGGGCAGCACCTGGACCAGGGATGGGGTCGGTGCCGCAGCCGTTCCAGCCGACCGTCATCTTGGTGGGCAGCTCGCCCCACTGCAGCCAGGTGTCGATGACCTTGTCCGCGAGGTCGAGCGCCATCGCGAGCAGGATCCAGCGGCAGCGCGTGTTGTTGGAGCGCCGCTCCCCCGTGTGCGCCTCGAACAACCACCGCCCCGCGCCCAGCACGACGGCCTCGCCGCCGCGGCCGCTGTGCTGCCGCAGCGCGATGTCCGCCAGCGCGGTGTGCGTGGTCCAGCTGGTGACGGTGAGGGACTTGGGGGCGCCAATGGGCACCACGGGGCTGTCGTCCTGCCCGCGGCACTGCCGCCATGCGCGCTCCGCCGCCTCCGCCGGCAACTCCAGCGCCTCCCGCACCTGGGGAGTGCTCATGGCCTGCAGACTGGCGGCGGAGGTGATGCCCGCGGCGGCCAGCTGCGCGCGGCGCGTGCCCAGGCCCGGCAGCTTGGCGGCGGCGGTGTGCTCCAGCAGCGCCTCCACCGCCCTGCTGCCAGGATCGTCCACCACGCACAGCCTGAGCGCCCCGCCGGACGCCGACAGCCCCGCGCCGGCGAGGGGCGGCGGCAGGGACGCGGGCACCTTGGCGGCCGTGGACGCCAGCTTGGCGAGGAGCTTGTTGCGCGCGGCGCCCACACTGACGCGCAGGCCGAGCGAGGAGGCGAGTGCCGCCTGGATGCGCTCCCCCAGGCGGCCGCCCGCGGCCAGGCAGCCCCCACACGCGCCGGTGGCGTCCACGTACACCTCGTCAATGCTGGCCTTCTCGACGACGGCGCCGCCGCCGTCGGCCAGGATGGCCGCCACATGTGTGAGCATGGAGCGTGAGGCGGCATTGTAGTGGCGGTAGTTAACGCGCGGGCCGGGCCACTTGCGCCAGAAGGCGTGCACCAAGTGGCCGCCCGCCGGGCCCAGCTTGGCGGCCGCCTGTTGCGGCAGCATGTGCTTGCGGACGCCAGCCGCCTTGGCAGCCGCGTTTATGGAGATCACGTCGTTGAACTGCCACAGCGCGCAGGGCTTGCCCAGGATGAGCGCCTGCAGCCGGGGGTCCAGCAGGCCGTGCACCTGAGGCAGCGCACAGGCGACAGAGGCGGCGGGCCAATAGGGAGGGGGGAGGGGGAGTGGGGGGTCGCCTGTCAGCACTGTGCGGTGGGGAGAACGGGACCGGGAAGCCCGGCCAGGCCCTGGCCCATCCTCCTGCCTGATCATGCAACGACATATGCATGTTGACAGCATTGGGACTCAACACGGCAGCGCAGCTGTGCCGGGTGTAGTGCATGCCTCCTGGTGTGCTTGGCAGAGGCGAGATTTTGCCCCACCCCGCATGCACACCACCAGATAGAGGGGCGGGGGGGGGGGGGGGGGGTCCCACTGTGTGCCTGTATGGTGGTGGCGCTCACGCGGAGTGACCACCAGGGCATCAACCGGCATCGCGGACACGCAGAGGGCTGTCCTGCCTAAGGACATCTCGGCGGCGAGCCAGGCGGGCCCAGCCTGTATGAGGTATCAGTGAGATGACGGTACGGGTACGTGTCAGACTGTGGCGTTTCCGTGGGATACTACATTATTAACCCCCCCCCCCCCCTCCCCCCCCTCTAAGTGCTCATTTGTGGTGCTCGGACAGCCCACACATACGCAGCTCTCCCCTCGAAGCTCCCACACACCCACGACAAGCCGTACTTTGACGCCGATGCTAGCTGTACGCCTGCGGCGGCGCATTCCCAGCTGATATTCACTCTGCCTGCACTATTTCAGTGGCTGTCGCTGCGGGTGGTCGCGTTGGTGGGAACGGCAGCGCGGTGGGGCGGGCCACACTCGTGATAACTCGCCTGCAAGAAAAACTCGTCGCAGTCGATGTGCAGCACCACCCGGCTTGCATCACCCCCAGCATCGCCAGTCCCGCCACGCCCGCTGGGGCCGGCGCCGCTGCTGCCGGCCGACGGATTGTAGATGGGCCTGCTCCATAGCGACAGCTCCTCCAGCCCTTCATCCTCCTCGCCGGCGAGCTCGTCCTCGCCATGCATCCCCGCCCCTCTCCCCTTCCACCCGTCCACCCGGGACAGGCGTCACCACCTGCTGTAAACCTGCAAGCAGCTCCTGTGGTGGCGAGCTAATGAATTGCTCTCGGAGCTGCCAATGGCAGCCGTCTGCTGGAGTGGGATTATTTGACGAGCAACTACTTAAAAGGCATCGCGCGTGCTTGTATAAACGATATGCTTGGGGAGAACGACTACTGCGGCGAAGCAGCACAGGAAGCAGGAGCCGCAGCAGCAGTTGTAGCTGGTCATCATCGTAACACTCGGATAGTTAATAGTCGTAAAATAAGCAGCGCAGTATATAAGAATAGTACTGCTGGCGGCCCGGCGCGCGGCGCGGGCAGAAATATATACTACTCCACATAAGTTCTTCCACATAAAACCCGCGCGTGTCCTCGCTTTAGTGTAAATGTTACGACCCATGTGGACATACGGCCCGTGTGTACATGGCGCGGTCCATGTGGACATGGAGCCTCCATTGACCTCCACTCGGAGCACCAGCACTAACGGCCGCGGGCTAGCCGGTCGGCACGCAACGCCGGACCCAAGAAATCCTGTCACTTGTGACTATGTGACCGGTCTCCGGGCATTATTAGCAACACCCGGACCATTATAATTGCACTGCCCCGACGCGGGATCAGTAAGCATGAGATGCTACGAATACAAAAGCAACACCCATGCATACCACACATGAGGAAATGGCAGCCCCCGCAAAAAGCCTACTAGCCGGCTCGGCTATGGATGAATACTGAGCATCACATAACTATTCCGGTTGGCTCACTTCACACTTTTCCGGCGTTTTTTACGGTGTTAAGGAAAGAAGTCAGTGCCTTCTCCAGTGTTGCGGCACGAGATAGAGGAGAAGATCGGCGGACTAGGGACTCTTCTGAGTGTCTGCAGCCACCATGACCTCCCCACCCCCATCCCCTTCAACGATCGACATCGCGCCGCCACACCCCACACCTCTCTCGCTTCGCTTCGAGATGAATTCGAGCCCCAGGATATGCCGACTCTGGGGTGTCAAACCCCCAACCACGCGCACCTCCGCGTGCTATCAGCAGGATCGCCTATTTTTTTCGCAGTTAATCTGTTTTTCGTTGGAGCGGCCGACGACCGCCCGCGCCCCAGCTACGATCCGCTGTGCGCCGTCAAGGACGCATCGCCACGTCATATGCTCCGGAGGAGCCTGCCTCGGTTTCGCCGGAGCCGCCGCTTCTAGGGCCCACCGGGGCGAGATCCGTGCCCTTGTACCCGACCATTCTACTCCGATTATCCGCGGCCTAGTGCTGGCACGCACGAACACAAGCACCAGCGCCCACTCCACTGCCTACCATGCGCGCGAGACCGTCGAAGCCCTCGTCCACCCCCGGCCGAGGCACATTGCGATTGAGCTGGGTAAATCCAGGACCGCAGCGCCCCCGACTGCCCCCGAGACCAACATATGTAGCGCCGCTGGTGGGGCGCCTCGGCTGCTGCATCAGCCGGAGCGTTGCGGCCATGTTGGTGGGAAAAGGGTGGAAGGGGAGGGGTCCATGGGGCCGCCCTACCTGCAACCGCCGGGATAGCGGGCGGCGGCTATCGTTAGGAGGGAGACTGGCTGTGTTTGTATGGGACCCTAAAAAGCACGAGGGATTCTCGGCGAGAGCAGATTAGGGTACGAATAGGGATGGGAGGGGGTTTACTAAAAATAAAAAGGAAAATGCACACAAGACGGGATATGCCGCTAGCTGAGGGACATGGCCTTCAGAGGGTTGCACGCTACGCATTATTAAATTAGTGGAGCTTATGCGGGTTCATGCCGCCGGGCCGTGAGACAGTTGGCCCGTTTAGCACCAAAGACTAACCGGGAATGCAGTTCAAAGAAACTTTAAATTTCCTGTTAGCTCACGGCCCCCATATCACATTTGTAGGAAAAAGCGGGACGCCTCCGGTTGCCTAAGATGGCATGCTGAGCTCTGAATGGGATAGGACCGACATAGATATAGGCATCATGGGGCGCTGCTGACTTAGCTATAGCCATCGGTAGGAGTGGCTAGTAAACACAAGAGATTGGCCGGTAGCTTGAGCTGTGATTATTTACACTTTGTGTTTCCCTTAGTGGGCAGAGATAACATGTTTTAAGAGCAACTCAGTTTGGGCGAGTGGACGCATGTAGGACGCTAACGCGTTGTAATCAACTTCAAGAGCTTGGTAATTACCGAATGATCCCGACTATAAGGCAACACATTTAGGCGCGTCAATGGATACGATTCTATACGACAAACGTGTTAATGGAGATAGAATTTCAGGCCCAAAACGTGGTATGTTCGGACCGCAAATCAGGAACATCGTTATCATCCCGAATCGTACACGCTGGTGTATGGATCACAAGTATCTTGTCCTAGGAATTCTAACGAGCATGGGTTTGATTCAACAGTATTCCACTCCCCCCCCCCCCCCCCCCCGTGCCGTGCATCGCTGAACAACAAAGGTATCCGTTATTTGGTACCCGACTGTCCGCTCGCCGACGGTCGGACGGACGGACGAACGGACGGACGGACGGACGGACGGATTACGGGCGGGGGCGCATCTTTTATTTGTGCATGGTTTGTTTTAAATCGTAGGTTTTAACGCAGATGTCACACGCAACTTTTTCCCGCTATCCACACGAAATTATTGCTAAGCATGGATCAATTTCTGACGCTCACAAGAGGGAATACGGAACCTGCTCGCGCCGCCACGAACTACTCATACTGCAATGTCAAGAAATATACTAACATAACACCAGGCTTATTCGACACAATGCGCTGGCCCAAATATTTTTTGGAGCGACTACTGGTAGCGCTACTGCCATCATCTGCCCGCCGATTGGCATGTATTCATGCCATGCCTGAGCGGTTCCTTGAACACTGCCCTGCATGTGGCGGAGGTGAATCTGAGACTATCGAACATATGTTGGTGGAGTGCCCGCGGTGGGGGTATCACCGTCAGCATCACTTGGGGTCGTTACTTCCGGAGTTTAGAGACCACAGTAGTAGTTAGGTTCTTGCGTGAACACCTGAGGACGTAACTGCCTTTATTTTGGGCGGGGTCCCCCCTCCCTTCACGGCGCCCTGGCTTTTACTAGGAATGGGACTTTTTTCCAGCTATGGCGTCGGGCTCTCCCTCACATTGTCTTATTTGTTGCACACGTATCGCACTCCCGAAATGCTTTGCTCCGCGGGATGGGGCTTACCCCAACTCGCATTATTCGAATAATGAGCCGACGACCAAACGGGCGGGCCGGACCTTACGTGGTCGGTGCCGGGTACTTTGATGGTACTGTTCTAGACGTTGATCCAACAATGGTGGAAATTCCGTCACTGGCCTCCAATTGCAGAATGCTTCGGCAATTTGCTTGTTGAGTTCTTGACTATAACGGAGCGTCGCCTGCGCAAGGCTTTACGTAACTAGATCGCTGGCTAAACGGCCGTCGCAGAGACGTTGCAAGGGTTTCACTGGTGCCAGTCCCGTCCCCGGGGCGAAAAAAAACTGCCATCATCACGGATCTGTGCATCGCGGATGACGACCACCACCACGAGCATGAATATCGTCTTAGTCGTCATGGAGTCAAAAAGGCCAGTATAAAAACTCGTCAGTCTATTAGGATAAAGGTGCGGCAATAGAATAGAATAGAATAGAATAGAATAGAATAGAATAGAATAGAATAGAATAGAATAGAATAGAATAGAATAGAATAGAATAGAATAGAATAGAATAGAATAGAATAGAATAGAATAGAATAGAATAGAATAGAATAGAATAGAATAGAATAGAATAGAATAGAATAGAATAGAATAGAATAGAATAGAATAGAATAGAATAGAATAGAATAGAATAGAATAGAATAGAATAGAATAGAATAGAATAGAATAGAATAGAATAGAATAGAATAGAATAGAATAGAATAGAATACAATACAATAGAATAGAATAGAATACAATACAATACAATAGAATACAATAGAATACAATACAATACAATAGAATACAATAGAATACAATAGAATAGAATACAATAGAATAGAATACAATAGAGTACAATAGAATAGAATAGAATAGAATAGAATAGAATAGAATAGAATAGAATACAATAGAGTACAATAGAATAGAATAGAATAGAATAGAATAGAATAGAATAGAATAGAATAGAATAGAATAGAATAGAATAGAATAGAATAGAATAGAATAGAATAGAATAGAATCGAATAGAATCGAATAGAATAGAATTCAATACAATAGAATACAATAGAATAGAATTCAATACAATAGAATACAATATGCCCTGCGAATTATGCTTTTTTCTTGAAAGGAAGCTGGCATACATATTTTAGCCGTATTGTGAATCGATATCGCACTGCAATAAGGATATTTTTATTGGGTATTGCCCATGTTTCGTAATGCCGTGCCGAATCTTTGCGCGGGGGGACCGGAGAGGTGCCCGGACAAGGTCTTGGGCGGTAGCAATGGCCTCCGCAGCCCAAGCAGGGAAGCCAAGCTTGGAACCACGTCTTCATGCGTGCCGTTCATGCAATTCTTGAACCACGATGACTAAACACGCGAGGCGGGGGGGGGGGGGGGGGGGGGGGTTGCCTTTCTATGTTGGCGACGTAGAAGACTGGCGCCCACACCTCCATGAAATCGTGGACCTCCGGTGTTGTCACCTTGGGATCCGGAAATGCTGATAGGGGACGATGGGCAGGCTTTGACCAAAAATCTCCGCCACGAAGATCACGAATGCCCTCAGATTCAAGGCGCACTGCGCCCAACATGTCAAGGTGCCACGTTGGTGTGTCGTGATTCCCCAGACAAGATGCGGCAACCGGGCGTCACCCGAACCGGTGATCTCCTCTTCTATCCGGAAGACGTTCGGTGAACATCTGCCGGATATAGAAGATGTTCACGAGTTAGCATGAATTCGTAACAAGTTCATGCTCGTTACGAGTTCATGCATAACGAGCCGGGCGAGCATGAACTCGTCTCGGCCGATGAACGGTACCGTCCCGAGCTATGGTATGTCCATGTTGTCGTGTATGAAGACGGGTGACACAATCTTTCTGCCGACCGACATTCAGATTGCCAGTGCGAAGTGATGGCTGCCTAGCCCCCACGGGCTGAAGATGTGGAACCAGAAGATGACCGGTTTCGTATTGCTGGGTGACATAGGCCCAAAGGTGTTCAGAATTAATCAGAAGAAGGCCACTGTGCGAACAAACTTGCGTCTTGGTGGTTTGGATCCCGCGAGGAGGTGGTGTTAGGGTGACATCTCGGATCGGATCACGGTCAGTGACCCTGCGATGCACAGATTGTGCAATCTGAATAGTCGGCTCCGGCTCAGGTCGGAATCATAAACTTGGCACGTGCACGCAAGACTCAAAGCCGGACATTCAGCGCATTCCGCACATTCAGTGCGCAAAGCTTTAAAGGCACTTAGTGAATCGATCTCGATGGCGGGTGAGGATATACTCCTCTCCGGTGTAACTTCATTGACTTGGCCTTAGTCGCTCGGTCCATGCCAATGCTGCGACGCACATATATAATGTACGATCTAAGCAGTCGGCTCCCACTCGGGACACAATCATACGCTTCACGCGTACTTGCAAGAACAAACTTCGCCACATCGGTTTAGTGAGGCACTTACTTGAAGGGGTCCGGAATAGGTCATCTCCAAACTCGCGGCGGCTTGGCTTGCGTCGCATGTGTTCGCGACGCCAGTGGCAATGTGGGGCGTATCGGGCCGTGACGGAGCTCCCGCGACCCCCTCGGCCGTCGGTGTGGCCTCCTCGGGGGTTGGCATCACGTGTTCGGTGGACATCGCCACTAGTATAAAGTCTTTCTCATAAAGACGGCACAAGCGAGTTTGTAGATAGCCAATCTGAAAGTTTACTTGCGTTTACTTGACATTAGAATTTTGTTACAACTGAATCAAGTGCTTGTCTTTGAAAGCTATCTTTAACCATCATCGGGGAAGGGCCCGCCGCCTTGACCCACCCACTGCTACATCGGGTCCGCTAACAGTTAAAGCGCGTACGGCGGGGGCTTTGTAGGCCACGTGGCTGCGATATGTTGCAATACATGTACTAATTTTACATCAATGATACAATACACTACAAGCGAGTCATATACGGGGGCTTACGCGCGTATTATATGGGCGACAGCTTGTACGCGTTAGCCCGGCCGCGGAAACCCGTGATCACGTGACCGCGCCGTATATGCTTATGTTCCCGCCGTTCATTAATATCCCCTGGATGTCGCAGCCTACTCCAACGCTGCGCTCCATGTCGCGCCGTCGCCTTGCTGAGATCCGCCCCCGCCGAGATCTGGTGCTAGCGGTGTCCCCGGGCGTCCTCGGAGCTCGGAGGTGAAGTCAAGGAAAACACCCCCCGCACCGCTGGCCGTATGCTCGCCGATCTGTGCAGCACGCAAGTGCCGGATCACCCTATACGCGGCAGCCACCTGCCCACGCTCTTGGCATGGGTCACCGCCCCATGGCGGCTTCCTGGGCCCCGTGTACGGTTGGATTCATTACAACCGCCACCGTGCAAGGTTGCGCCGAGCACGACTGCCCTCGTACTGAGCGATTCGCACCGAAGCATGAAACACGATTTTGTTTCGAACTAACAGCCCTCGCGAGCAAGATGCTCCCCTACCGGGTCGTACACACCCCCTCCCCACCCGTAGGCGGATCTCGGAGAGGCCGACGCAAGGCCGAGGTCGTATATTATGAATTAGGTTTAGCAGCCCCCCGTACATGGATGATGCTCGACGGCGCCAACAAACGCTACCGGGACCACGAGTATCACTTCAGAATCTCCCCGTGGGGCTCCCCGGTCGTCAAACAATCCGAGGATCAGCGGCAACCGGCCATCCCGCTTAGCCCCTACCACACCCAACCAGGCACGGGTCTTAGGGGATACCATCGCCCACCGCGTTGTGTTGGTGGGGGTCGCGCCGCTAGGCGTGCCGCACTCATGATCCCCCGCTCTCGGTGGACCGCCGCTTGGTGGCGGGCTCCATTTTTGCGTTTCATGACATGCGCAACCGGCTATCTCACCTCCTCGAGAGCTGCCAAGCGACTGAGGTTCTCGCGGAGCTCATTAGAATCCCTCATGAAAAGCTGATAAAGACCCGAAGGTCATTCAGAACTGCCCTGGTTCTCTGGGCTCACAAGCCACTCAAGTGGCGCAGGACCTGCCTCGGAGTGGCGCGCCGCCTCTTGCAAACCTTGTGATATGTATGTGTCATGCTGATTCTTGGCTTTTTCCCTTGAAAGCTGCTGGCGCTTCGTCCTCTATTATCAATTGAATCTGCTCCTTCAAGAGAGGCTCTCGCTCCCGGAGTTCCTTCTCTGCCTCCACATGGTCGAGCATGTCTTGAAGCATGCCGGGCGAGAATTCGGCATTTTCCTCCCCGATTTTCGGCGGAAGCTTGGCGCCTTGGCGGACGGCAGCAGCTTCCGCGACCGCAGCAGCCTTGCCGGCAGCATATGCATGTGCTTGCTTCCTTTCCTCGTTTTGAAGTTGCTGCTCGGTCATGGGCGTCTTTGCCTTCTGCGTGCAAGCCTTCGCTGGCGACGCAGATTTTCGGCTGCGGGGTCAATATTAAGACACAATACCGTGTACTTACGTCGACATGAGCTGGGTTAAGCTTCTTTTGCGCGGGCTCCTCGTCCTCCTCCTTGCCAGCCCGCACAACCCGCGTGTGCCAATCGTAAGGCTACGGACTATTGGATTGCAAAGATTGTGGAAACACGGCGTGCACTCACCTCGAGGTGGGTGGATTCACGCTTGCTTTGGATAGATGCCGCGGGTGCTGACATGCTGCGAGGTCGGCGGCAAAGTGCAACAGTGGCAAGGCACGAGGACTTTTGGTTAGAGGGTGGTGGAAAGAATACTTTAAAGACGGGGGGGGGGGGGGAGGGGGGGGTTACATCGCGACAATCTCGGTGCCCTCTATATCCAACGCTCTTTCCACGTTTTCTGTTACCGGCACAATCGCAGTGGTGCCTTGTACACCAACCTCAGCGTGGGGACTTGCGCGGCGGATTGGATTTGGTTCAGCACTGCCTTCTTTGGGTGGTGCTGAGGGGCCGCGACATTGGGCGGAACGGACGTACTTAAAAGCGTCTTGACACCGGACACTACTGGAAAATCCCACACCGATTTGCGAGCGGGCATGCCCTTGCGGCTTCGGCTCGCTGCGGGCGGCCCCCCCCCCCTGACCCCCGCCAGACTTCCTCAGTGGTTCGGTCACGATTGCTGGTTCTTGATTGTGGATCCGCTTGGGCCAGCTCCGCCCGCATGAACACGTGACGGTCACTCATTCCATGTGTATGTTGTCGAAAGTGTGAAGGCAGTAAGAGGCTGACATTGCGAATGGCGCCACCTACACACCAAGGAGGGGTGTGTGCACCGCGGCGTGATTGAGGTTGTTTGGTTCGTCACGCGGCGCAGTGGCAACAACGGAAGAGGACGGTGACGTGTATTGTACGCAGCCCGCGCGGGCTGGGACATGGTACCACTACACAGGCCAAAAACTGAGCCTTGGTATTGTGCAATGTACCATTTGGGCTCGGCGTTTGGCCTGTAATTTTGCTCTGATCCCCCGGGTACAATAAGTATGTGAATATACAAATTATTGCATGTTGACATCAGTACCCGCGCTCGTACCAGTAATCACTAATAGCAGTCGTATAATAATTACAACCAGCAGGTGCTGTATACAGCTACTAAGGATTACCCGTAAACATGAATGATACTTATCACGATAAGGTAATCCTTAGTACTGGCTCTCTATCAGTCGGTCACAATGGAATTATGGCAATAATATTATCAATGGCAGGAGAATAATAATAAACTGCACCCCTCCACATAATTATGGGGTTTGCGAATTCGATGCACATGCCTATGCGCGGCTACACTGAGACCGTGCGCGCGTGCATGCATGTTACACAGGGTTGTACGGCTTGGGGGGGGGGGGGGGGGGGGATGCCGCTAGAGCACGATACCCTCGATATTGCCACGCGATAGCCGTTGCCATCGACACTTTCATTTAGGGAAAAGCAGGGCTTCTGGCGCTAGCGCTTCAAAACCACTACATGTTCGCCACTCGTGTGCATAAATGGGCATGGGACACCACTGCCCCCGTACTCATACCACATCACCCTTGGTATGATAACTATCCACCGTACACGCATGGCATTGAAATTAGGTCATTCACGACCTGAACCAGCATGTAACATCAGCAGAATACAATTGTACAAAGCTAGAAGGGTGACAAAATATGGCCAGGGCAGGCACCGCCATTTAAAATGTAAGTTTGCCACATATGTGCTAGTATTTTTGTATGCTGCTTACTGCCCATACTTATTGCTGTTCATTGTCCGTCTGAGTCAGGTCGTCGCAAAGCCCGCTGGGGATGAAAATGAAGAAAAATGCTTGTTGGCCTTCGCCATGAATCCGTTTTTTTGTTTTGGATACCCTGATATCAATTTCAAATTTGAAAAATGCCAGTCAGACAAGTGATGAAGGAGTTACGGGGGGAGCTTCGTAAGATGCTTGCAATTTCGCCACGCATGCCAGGGCGGGATTGGCACTGTAATTGCAAACAAAGGTATGGCACTGTGAGGAATATCGGCATTAACCGCGCGTTTGATCGCAGTCCATGCAAGTATAGCAGTACATTACGCCAGATTACGGGGGGCATATCTCGCGGTACGGCTAAGCGTTCCCTGGTACTCATATGACATGAGTTGGGCATTGTCCGAATCTAATTGCCCCCCCCTAAACATACACAGGCACCCTTTCATTCTCCAGCCCCTGGTGACACTATCCCGCTACGAATTATGTGTCCCAAATTGCCATAGCATGAGAAATCGGCAAATAGCGGCATGATGGATTGACGGCGTCTCATGGCAAATCTGGGGCATTGCTGGTGACCGGTTTGCCTTGTGTGGGCCAGCTACACACTTCTCTGTGATTGGGGGATCGCAAGTATCGAAAAGGCTCAACGTTGAGCTGCGAGTCGCAGGGTAACAGCCCACTTGCTGCTGAAGCGAAAGGACATGTTTTAGAGGCGCCCTGTCAAGACGAGTTGCATGTAGCAAAACATGCCGCAGTGCTCCGGCCATCGGTAGCCTGGCCACGGCATCAGCGGAGGTGGAAGAGGCTTCCCTGTGACCATTCCTAGCGCTAAACACCGCTACCAGCCACGCCGTGCTATCACGCCGCATCCAGCACAGGCCGCCCTACTGCCTCGGTGGCGCTACTGCAGTGCGGTCCATGCTCGGTGGCGACGGCAGCTGGTAGGGGCGCAGTTGCAGCGGCGCGTCACGCCCCCCCTGTCGATCCTCCTGCAGCGGAGCAGCAACCACACGGAAGCGTGTCAAGAGCGCCATCTCATGGGATTTTACATCGTCTGTGCAGTGCTGTGGCGAGCTGCGCTCAGCTTTGCGGTGGCCAGGGGGGCATGCGTTACTCTTCTCTGTTGGGAGAGTATGGAGTGTGTGGGGGGGGGGGGGGGGGGGGACCTGCTGGCGGCTGTCCTGGTGCACGACGCGCACCAGCTCCGCCTCAAAGAGCAGCGCCTCGTCCTTGTGCGCCTCCAGCCGGCGGAACGCGCCAAAGGTGTCGGGCTTGGGCTGCAGCTCTTTGTTGTTGGCCCAGCCCAGCGCGGGCGGCACAAGCACCCGCCGCCGCCCGCCCTCCCGCATCCCCGCCATCGCCACCCGCACCGTCGGCGGCAGCGCGTCCTTCGCGCCCAGAGTGAAGCGGTACACGGTCCCCACGTCGTCCTTGCCCTCGTTGCCATAGCCGACGCTCCACAGGTACACCGGCGTGCCGCCGCTGGAGTACTTGAAGTAAGCGCCGCTGGCAAGGCGGTACACGGTGTAGTGTATCTGCAGCAAGCGGGCGGAAGGAGGGCAGGGAAGCGGGGCTTGAGGGACGCACCAGCGGTGTCGCCGGCCTCACAGGGGTTTTCTGCCTCTGTCTACTTGCATGCAGGTGCTTTCACCCTATAGCAACCCAACATGCCGTCACCAGTGCCCAATCCCTTCCCGGCGCCCCCAGCAGAAACTTGGACACCCGCGACCCATAGTAACGAGGGACCCCATGCATGCTGGCCCACCCTACGGCGGAGCACCGATTGCAACAGTGGATTGGACGCAAAGGGCGGCCACTGCAAACGTGCGAGTGCCGCTTGTGGGCCGTCAGAAACTGAAGTGGATTCATGAAAGGCGGCTTGTGGTGCTGTATAGGGAAGCAGCTGGAGGCTGCAGTGTTGTTGTGATGTTGTGAAGGGAAGAGAAGGCCGAGCAGCCGGTGGCCCCTGCCTGTCTCCCAGGCGGCGCTGAAGGCAAACTAACTTCTGCCGAGCACCGAGTGGAGGCGTCATGCCAATAAGAAGAGGATTGTGCTGCATCCATCTTGGGAGGTAGCACCGTGATCAATGCTGCACGCAGGGGGATCGTAATGGCAGAGGTGCAGACCGTGGCGATGCGCATGCTATCCTACTGCCCCCCCCCCCCCCCCCCAGCACACCGCGCACCTCGCAGACCTGGCCCGGCGTGCACTGCCGCCCGGTGGGGTTGCCGGCGTCAATCTCGCGGTATTGCACGCCCTCCTGCGTCACCACCAGCTCGCCCGGCTGCTCGTACTGCCGGTTGCGCAGGAACGCGTCGTCCCGCGAGCCCGCGCCGCCCTCCGCCTCCTCCGCCACGCGGCGCGCCTCCCGCAGGCACATCTTCATCTCGTATGCGCGCAGGCCGGCGCACTTGAGGTCGCCAAGCGCCTGCGCCGGGCGTGCATGGGCTGCGAGCCACAGGCTGGTGGCGCCCAGCAGCTGCCGCCGGCCGCGGCCGCGCTCCTCCGCCACCTGGGTTGGCGCTGCGCCGTGCGCTCGCCCATCAGCATCATGAGAGGGAGACCAGCACAACACTGCACTATCGAACCCACCCACAAGGCGATTGCCCCCTCCTTCCCCTCCCTTTATTCGATACATATACAGCATGTATATAAAGCGTTACCCCCACAGGGCTTAATACTGTACTGCATTTATCATGCCCTTTATGATGCTATACTGATGCCCCCCCCCCCCCCCCCCCCACCGGCCACCACCACCACCCCGCCACCACACAACCACCCCACACACACACCCCACACCCCACCACACCCACACACTCCCCCCCCCCCCCCCCCCCCACACACACGCGCGCGCGCGCACGCACACCCTTGCTGATGTATGTGATACCCTTTTTGTCGCAACACATAGCACCAGCAGCGCAAACCCACAGTGCCTGGCAACTACCAATTGGCAATGTAAATAAACATCCAGAGGCGCAGGAGGCGGGTGGGAGGGCAGCGCTCACCTGGCGCTCTCGACTTGGGGCTCTGCTGTGAGCATACGCAGCGTCGCGATGCGCCGGAACGGGAGGTCCGCCTACTGGACGGCGGCGAGGGCGACGGTGCTGGCCAGAGCGATGGAACGCCTCGGGGAGCAGCACAGCGAACGCGCGCCGACATAGCTACCGCGGAGAGGCAACCAGCGATGCCGCGCTTACGTGAATGTGGCGACGAGAGACAGAGGTGGCGCGACAGACAGGGTGGATGGCTACGGCCGGGCAAGGGTGAGTAAGCCGGGAGGGGAAAGGGGGGGGGGGGGGGGGGGGTTCGTTTGCTCGTCGGAGGATGGAGCGGAGGCAACACTACGACCGCCAATCGCGTCGAAGCGCCATCATCCGTGCGCTGCTGGGATCAGCAGTTGCTTGTACCGTGCTGGTTTATTGTTTTTCCCGCCCCCGGGACAGGACTGGCACCGGTGAAACCCTTGCGGCAGCGTCTCTACGTCTCTACCTTCGACGGCCGTTTAGGCAGCGATAAAGTAAAGGAATCCCTGGGTATGGTAGGCGACGCTCCGTTTTAGTCAATAAGCACATTGCCGAAGCATTCTGAAAGACTAATTGAACGCTAGTGATTGAATTCCAACACTCCTGGATCACTACCGTCTAAAACACTGCCATCAAAATACACCGACAGCGTTCCGCCTTACCCGGCGTTTGGTACTGTACTGGTACCGTATCAGTACCACGGTGCTGAATAATAACTATATTAATTGCTAAGAAAAATGTAAAAGAAAGTAATCGCAATTCGTAATTATTCATGCTGCTACCCGAATGTATATTGGCAAATACCAGTCGCCATACCTAGTTATTCATGCTATACATTTGTAATACCAGTCGCCATATGTAAGCTGTATATATATTTCTAACGATCCGAACCTGCCATCGTCCAGCTCGCTGTCTTCGGCATCGGCTTCACGTAGCCGCTACTTGTGCGCGCGAAGGTCGCAGAGGCTGATAAAGTCCGTATGAGTTTCCTTTTCCCCGTAGTGAGTCGTCGTGCCACACACATGCGTTGCATCATTGACAGCAATAGACAACCCCTTGGCAGTGTGGTTTTCCCGATTCGTGCGCTCGAAGTCATTCTCCATTCTTGCCCTGGCTTTGCAGCTGGGACATTTTGGGTGGCGATGCGCACGCACGGTATGCTGGAATGGGAGCTGGGGGGTCCCCGTGGGGGGAGGGGGAATTAAACCTCAGCATTTGAAGTCGAGTCGCAGTACGGGCTTTCGCGGGGTCCCGCCGTGGAGCACCCTGTCACAGTAGTCAACTCTTGAGGTTCGGCGAGGCGGACGCGCTTTGTACCATGGCTTCTGCTTATCGCGGTTGTCAACGACGACAACTGCGCCTACTACCGCAATAAATCGGCGCGGACGGAGGAGGGCGCCCGTGTCGTCAAGACGGCTGCTTGCCGTCCTGTAAGACATTTCAACTCGGTCCCGCGGGTCCTCGCGACAGGGCATCGCGGCATCGACGGTCGTTGTGCGTGGCGGCTTTTTCGGGCTACCCAAATAATCGGTCCGTTACGGGGATGGCGCCGCTCATGCACCCGTTTCTGAGAGAGCTCGTTGCCCTCGCCTTAATCGTGCCTCGGCAACGTTTGCTGTGGTTGCAGTGGGAGGCATGTGCGCGGCTCAGCCCGTCATCGCGTGTCCGACGCTCTCTACCGCAACGTCGTCGTCACATGGACAACAACCTGGAGCTGCCCGCCGGGGGGCAGCTCTACCAAGCACCCGGCGTGCTCGGCGTATAGTATGGTAGTGGAGCCCGTAACTCCCTATTTCCGGCTCCGGGTTTGGACCCCGGCCCAGTGACCGTCGTTCGTGCAGCACCGACGCCCCCCTCACCACAACCCTTATCCCGAAAACACTGGCGTAGCCTACCGGAGCCTCTACGCCGGCCAACCCGTTCCCGACTTCCCGACTTCTCACCGCCTCCGACATCGCGAGTGGTCCGCCGGGGGCAGATCCGCCACATAGTTCGACCTATGCGTTTCGTGGCACTATCGTGGGCCTATGATTTTCGAGCTCGTGGTTGGCAGCCGTCGAGCTGGTGCAGCAGCGGCGGCCGCCTCGCCACACTCCACACAGCGAAGCCCGCGACAACGATACCGAGTCGGCCGGTCTTCTGCGACGTCGCTGGCCACCGAATCAAATCTGGTACGGCACGGTAATACTGGGTCCCGTGTGCCCGTGCTTAGATGCGTTATGCGGAGGTGCCCGCCCCTCGTGCAAGGTAGCGGGACGACCGCGGTTTGTGATGGTGGCGGCCGTACACTGCCGTCATTGCGTGTCGTCACGTGTCCACCCCTCGTGATGCACACCGCCGGTACATGTACATGGCTACCATTGCGTCGCGAACAGCGCACCGTACTTCTCTTGGCTATGTACGCGGCACGCTCGCGCGCCCGCGCGCGCAACACGTCCTCGTCGTGCATGTGACACTTTGCTGGCGGGCACTCGGCAACCTGCCCGCTCCTTTGACGTGCAGTGCCGGTTACAATCGCCGCGCGCCGCTACGGCACGCGGCAATTTTTGCTTGCACGGCGCCATCGGGAGAGGGTGCCTCCCTATTTTCGCAACGCGTCCGGCCTATGTCGCCCGACATTCGCCGACGCCAAAGTATCTTCCATCCGCGTCTGTTCTATGGCTGCGCTTTGATCGAGGTGGTTGCACGTCCTCACGGCGCGAGACTCCGTACAAACCAAGATATCTTCCGCCTTCGTCAAGTCGGCACGCCTGCCGACAGCCCACGCTTTCAGTCGTAAACGGAATTGAAATTGAAAATGATTACAACACGCTAATCCGATGCTCTCCGCTGCCCGGACTGAGTTGTTCTCATGGCCTGCGATCTCTAACCGCTATAGGAACAAACTAGGTGTTAGTATTACAGATCCGGCTACCGGCCATCCTCTTTCGTTTCCAGCCCTCCTCCTTCCATTGCAGCCTCCGGCTGCGCTGCCCCTCATGTCTACTGTCACCGGCCTCGCGGCTTCTCCGTCTTGCGCGCCAAGTATGGCATAGAGCCCCAGGCTGTCCGCTGTTTGTTTGGTCCTACCTCTAGTTGCAGCATATCGACCCGCTGCACAGGCAGGCGTCGGGCTAGCGCGGTGTCATGATACCAAACACTCCCACTAAGGTCTGAGTGTCCCGAAGAGGAGGCTAAGTTGGACTTGGGCAGCCGGAGCGTCCCGCCCGCTCTAAGTCTCTTGCGGGAGTCTTCATCCAGAAGCGGGGGCCGTCGCGGCCGATATAGTTGGGGGGAGGGGGGGGGGGAGGGGGTCCATTGGATGGGGTGTGTGCTACTATGTTGGTACCGGCGAGCAGGGAGCACGTGGTGCTCGGCGAGGGGTGGTTACAGGTGGTGTCGGGACTTGTCGCCAAGCGCGGCGCCATTGTGGGTGGCGCGGTTGGGGGAGCAGTTCTATCGGCTTGGTGGGTGTGCTTCCGGCTTGGGTGGGAAGGCGGGGGGGAGGGGAGGCGGCAAGGAGAGGGGGTGCGGACGCGTCGGAAGAGGCTAAAGCCCCCGGGCGTCGTCCATTTCGGCCTTGCATGCTCCCCCCCCCCCCCCCCCCCCCCGCCCCCCTCCTTCCGCTTTCGCGGAGCCTTCTTAGCCATGAAATGGCGCTTCTTCGGTGTATAACAACCTTCGCACCCTCTTATTTGGCAAACCCAGACTCGATTGCATATGCTTAAATGCAATCGAGTCATCTGCAAAAAATTGTTATTTATTAGCATCGTTGATGATGATAATAAGAATACTCACATTATAGTAGTAATAATAATAACTACAATGATAGTAACAATACTGATAATAGTAATGATGATAATAAAGGGGAAGACAACAACAACAACAACAGTAATAGTAATAATAGTAATAACAATACCAACAACAAGAACAATAATGATGATGATAGTAATGCAAAAGAGAAGACGAATAACAATAATAACAACAGCAGCAGCAACAGTAATAATGATGATGACAGTAAGACTATGAGTAAAAAGAAGAAGTAGAATGATGATACTAAATGAAAAATAACAACAATATTGTTAACAATAACAATAACAACAGTGGTAATTTAATAATAATGTAGTTATTATTAATATTAAAAACAATGATAACAAGAATAATAATAACAATGATAACAATACCAATAACAAAATCAACAACAATAGTGATAATAATAATCGCGCTAACATGATCGCTACCCAGTAAAGTAGAAATCCTCATTCATCAATATAACAAAGCTTACCATCTGCGCCAGCCTTGCTTCTTGATCCCAAGTACATAAGGCCCTTGTCTGCAATATGATACAAATGATTACTCGTACTGCTAGACTTGTAGTGCCACACCCTATTTTGCCCATTGAGTTTTTGCATCTGCATCATCGCCCTTAGTGTACCCGGATTAATTATGCGTACCGGAAACCAGTAGCATGCCCCCAGGATTTGGATACGAGCAGTTGTACGGGCGACAAACGGCGGCACCGCCAAATCCTCACATGATAGGGAAACCAAGCCTTCGTCTCAACGCATAACCCATCACTTTGCTATCACATGTGTATCAAGTTGTCAACCCCTAATACTTCATGCCCTGACAAATTCGGGCGCTATAGCTAGCGATTCACCGCATCGAATACATTGGCAAGCAACGCGGCGGCGCCACTTGTTCTTTACTAATTATGGGGACATGACTATCATTGTAGTGGGCTCCCATGCACTCACCTTCTTGCAGATTGCCATCGCTGTCATTGTCCTGGGTATCACCGAAACAGTGTACCTGGCTACATGCATGGATAATACTGCCACATTGTACCGGTGCAGCACTTGGTTTTACAGCTGCCATTGGGCGTGTTCGCTCTCGAAATGGTGGCAGCTGCGGTGCCGTCAGAAGAAGATGCCGATACCGATGCCGTCATGATAGTGCAGCACCACCGTACGCAGCCTCATACCGCTGATCTAAGCTCGCTCTTGTGCCGCACGGTAGCCCATCCCCAGCCTACCAGTGCCCCCCCCCCTCTCTCCACCTGCCCTGGGTACTTTCCCTCTATCCCGCCTAAGTGTATACGCTTATCTGCTTTCGGTCACGATGCTGGAATGCGAGTGGTTTACTCTCATTTATACATGTTTGCATTACTTGTGGCTGGCAGCGCATTGCATCGCGGTGAGGCATCAGTGCGCATTATCCGCCTCTTGCAGAGAAAGCGACAATTATTTGGCAATTGATAGGCAACTGGCAGGTCTCACTCCTTGTCCTGCTTCCGCTTCTTCTTGTCCTTCTTTTCCTTCTTCTGCTTCTTATCTGCCGGGCTTGATAATTTGGCATCGCGGTCCTTCTCCTTCTTCTCGTGCTTGCTCTTCTTCTCCTTGGCCGCCTTGCCAACGCTCCTGGCCGGATCCACACCTGCACTCCCATCTTTGTCCTTCCGCTTCCTTTTCCCCTTCCTTCTCAGCGCTTTCGGGAGGCGCAAATTGCGGCGTGGCGGGCACAGGGGTCGCCTCCTCTGCGTGGTGCTTTCTCTTCTTCTTCGCGCTCTTGCCCAGCTGCGGCGTGTCCTGCGGCGCTGGCGTCGCCGGCGGAACGGCCACTAACTGCAGGTCCGGAAGCAGCGACACGTGACGGGCGACGCGGCACGGGTGCAGTCCGTCATCTGCGGGGGCCATTGCGTACAGCTGGCTTGCCAGCGAGTCATCGTCGCACACCAGCTCAAACACCCTCCCTGCAATGGGGCGAGCATTTGCGTCAGGAAGCTCAGCACACTGAGTACATCGCATCCCTCCAGGATATCCAGTCATGCCCGCACGCTACATGCGAAACATTGTGCATGGGAAGAGCGGTATTGCAAAAACTCAGAATATCAACAAGAGTGATGATGATGACATGCAGCGGCAGATTAACACATTGCAAGGCACGCGCTGCATCTTCCAGCGGACAATGTAAGCGTGTACCCCTGCGCCATCGAGCCCTGGCCACAGTGGGAGAGACTGCAAGCTAACGTGCCGCACCGTGCTTAATGGCTAGACTGCCCATAGCGCCCGCCGCATGGCCATCCTGCAGTTGCAGAGTGGTGCCGTCCAGCTGATCCATCCGCACCTGGACACACGAATGAGCGCAAAATTACCATGTCTACCAGCGCCGTCTCATGGGAAGCCTTTTGATTGCATGCTGATTGCGTGGGATAGGCTGACTAGTGTTGGGGGGGGAGGGGGGGGGGGGGGGGGCTTTGGGCACTATATCTTTGGGCACTTGGCAACACCTCCAAGCAATCCAGCATGTTCGCCCCACAAACTCACCTCCCTCGGCACTCGGATCAGCCAGAGCTCCTCTCCAGCTGCGCTCAGGGCGCCGCTCCCTATCGTGGTCCCCTCAACCGGCTGGTAGCCTTCGCCGGGGTGATACCTGCCACCACGCAGCGCCCGGCAAGCCGCTGAGTCAGCGCACGAGGCCGCAAGCGGCAAAACTTGCGCCAGGACGGTGCCAAAACGATGCCCCGTGGCCCCGAAGCGATGCGAAATGGGATGCTCACCGCGTGGGCGGCCCCGCCTCGCCCGCCGCCGCGCTCTGTGTTGCCTTTTTTGTGCGCGACATCGCGCAGGTGCCCCCCGTTCAATCACTGACGGGCCTCGGCGGCGTCAAGTTGAGTCGTGACGACACTCCCTGGCGAGGTCAGCCAGTTATCGGCTAATCAGAGGGCTGGATTGATGGTGGCTCGGCCGGCAGAGAAGTTCTCAGCGCAGGGTTCTGGGTGGTGCACGGGGCAGGATCGGTTGCGGCGATGAACGCATGCCGTGCTGGCGGCCAACGCTGCTGGTGTTTCCACACGAGCAGCAGTCGGCGCAGTGCCGCCGCCATCCAGCGCATGGCGCCGATGTGTCCGCCGTTAGCGATATTTGCTGCCATATCCGCAGCAGCAGCAGCAAGGCAGTATAGTAGGGCAGGCCTGTGATCATCCCGTGCCCGAAAAGCATAGGATAAACACGAATAAGTGAAGATAATATGGCGACATTCAAATCCTCAAGGATTTACATCCTCGACCTCGCGCAGACCCTATAATCATTTCAATCGAAAATATAGCGTTACAGTCGCTATATATGAAATAGACACACATCCCACAGCAGCACGATATGGTCAGCATTCGCTGTATAAAACGACCGATGGCAGCATCAGCAGATGGCAGCAGCAGGTAGGTAGTCGCCATAATTCACTTACGTGTGCTAGACGCAACATTAAGAAATCCATACAGAATTAGTCGCCATAATTCGGGTATAATAAACATACTAGTAGCGACTACAGGGTACCTGTACGTATCGGAAAGGATTTCCTCAATGATTTCCTTGAGTAGTCGCTGCTCATACCTAAAAATAATATCACGGATACTTTCAACCATTATTTTAGACTTTATTCAATGTATTATGCAAATCGAACATATAAATAGATACCTACCTACCCTGTACCCGGAACCGGTAAACTCAGCACTTTTTATTTTTAAATATCATAAACTCGCAACTCATCGCAATAGTCGCTAATATTGATGCACACCTGACCGGCCAATAAGCCCAGCGCCACCCAGACCAGACGAGCGCTGAGGAGGTCGAGGGCGCTCGATGCACGCACTCTCCGAGCGGCCAGGCACTCTGCTCCGGTTGGAGTCACACTTACCAAACTGGCGCCCTCCTCCCCCTACCGTTTCACAGTAGCAGCAGCCGCCGCATTGTGTCACTAGGCCACAGTCTAGGCAGGCAACTGCCTCCCGGTCACCGGCAGGCGCAGGCGCAGGCGCGCAGTTGAGGGCAGACTGCAGCGGCGGCGGCTGGCGCGCGTAGGGCCAAGATGGCGCACTTGCTGCGGGTAGGCAACGCCGCAACTCCGCGCACCCTACCCTGTTCCCTCGCCGGCGTCAAAGGGCAGCTCCTGGCGGCGTATGCGCGCGCTCCAGCTGTGCTGATGCGCTGTGGCCGCGGTCACCCGGCCTGCTTCGCGCTGGTCTGCCTAGTCCGATGCCCCCTCCCCTCCCTCCCCTCCTTGACGTCGCTTTCCTTGGCCCTCTCCCCCCGGCTGCGGCTTGTGGCGATAAGGCTGGATCGCTTGAAACTAGCCTGGCCCATGTGGGTAACCAGACAGGGCAAGGCGGCTGCAAGTTCTGTTGGAGGACGGCTGTGGCGGGGTGTGGCTGCCTCGGGTCTGGCTGACTGCCTGCTTTGCGGCCGCCTTGCAGAACGTGACGCTACATGAGAATGCACGCTTCCGGATCATCGACGCTAAGGGCCAGGTGAGCAGTCCTCTGCAGCCCACCCGCTCGGCGGCCAGGCTGCACATGGCCGATCCGCCTGTGTGGATGCCTAAGCTGCGCCGCCCCCGGATCCTGCTCTCTGCACTGCCAGCTGAGCGCTGCCCAACCTCGGCTGCTGCAGGTCGTTGGCCGGCTCGCCTCGCAGATTGCTACCGCGCTCATGGCACGCCCCCCCCCTCCCCCCCCCCCCCCCCCCTCTCCCCCCAAATGCGCTGCTCTACCCCATACCCAAGTGTTGTTGACAATGCGCGCATTCAGTCTCACTTGTCACCCCAAACCCACTTCCTCTTGCGGCTTCCTCTGCGGCGTGTGCAGGGCAAGGATAAGCCTACATGGCGGCCGCATGTGGACTGCGGTGACGTGGTAGTGGTCGTGAACTCGGAGCACGTGGAGCTCACGCGCAACAAGTGGGACAAGAAGACGTACAAGTGGCACACCGGCTACATGGGCGGCCTGAAGGAGCGCAAAGCCAAGGACGAGCACGCGCGGGACCCCACCTCTGTGCTGCGCAAGGCTGTGCTGCGCATGCTGCCCAAGAACAACCTGCAGCAGGCAAGACCGCCGAGCATCAGCGCCCTCACCCACCCACCCGCCCACCCAATCCCTACCATGCCTCTAAACCAGGGTGGAATGATTATTCTGCGATGTATGTAAACCCCCCCCCCCCCCCCCCCCCCCACACACACACAAAAACAACACACACACACACACACACACACACATACACACACACACACGCACTTATATATACATATACATGATGCATTGTCTATGCGATAGAGGCCTTAAACAATGCATGCAGTCAGGCGCTTCGCCTGCGCGTTGAAGCGGAAGCGCCTCTGCGCAACATATGGGAGGAGCTGCATTGCTCCTCGCAGACTGAAGCTGGCGATTGTGATGCTCAAAACCAAACCCTGCAGGTCTGGGGCAGGAAGCTGCGCATCTTCCCGGGAGAGCAACACGAGTTTGAGGGGCAGGTACGGCTGCAGGCTCATGCCGCACTGGTGATTGTGTTGTGGTGGTGGCCACCGCCGGCGGCATATCATGGCCCAGGGGCCTGAGACGCTGGTCCCCCCTCCCCTCTGCCTGACAGGATGTGGAGCTGCTCCCGATGGAGATGCCGCCCCGCAACATCGTGTTCAAATGGCAGGAGCATGCAGTGGCTGAGCTGGAGGAGGGCTACGAGCCAGTCAACCCCGAGGTCTACTGGCGCAAGCGTAACCTGTACCTCAACCACATCGCACGCAAGGAGGCGGCAGCAGCGCAGGTAGAGCTCATTCGCAAGCGGCGGGAGGAGCGCGAGGGCTAGGCTGTGGGCACGGCGCACTTGCGGATGCCACGCTTCACACGTGTATAGCAGCATGTCCTTGCCTATCGCTTGCAGCAGCTGCGCATCACTACTGGTGGCAATGCCCGGGGGAGCAGATATGACCCCCCCCCCCCCTCTGGGAGCAAAGGGAGCTATAAAATGACTTGCGCTTCAGTCAAAGAGGCACTCACGATGTGGAACAGCAGACCCTTGCAAATTTATGTTGGTTCACAAGTCGGTGGTGCTTCCTCCTGTATGTTCCCTGCCGCCCAGAGGGACTCATGCTAGCAAAGGAGTCCTTGCCGCATGAGTGCGTTTCATCATAAATATATTGGACAGCTTAGTGTGCGCTCGGCGTTAACTTCTACAAGTTGAAGCTTGGAATATTTTGCCCCCCCGCGGACTACGCATCCAAGATGCTCAAAGTAAACTGAACTAGAGCCTCTGCCATCGCTGCTCTACCTGGTAGGTATCGTAAGCACACCCCACTAAATCATAACTGATTGGAATAATGATATTGGCCAACATTCATACATGAGAAACATGGACACGGCAGTGTGCGAAAGGGGGCTGAGCGCGCTGCAGAAGTACCAGCCGCGACTTCTGCTACAGTCACACAGTGCTGGCCACGCCCCATGCAGGCAGGCAATGTTTTCAGCAACGATGTGCCGAGTGTTGTAGGTCGCTACAACGAGTATGAACTGCAGCTGTCTTGGGCTCACATTGTGTTGCTGGTGCCAAGGTGGTGCTCACCACGCCAGAGCACACCCCTCACCAAGTTGCTCTTGAATGTGCGCTTGTCACGACAGCCTCTTCCGATGTACAAACATCGATGGTGGACAGCAGATATACCCCGCTTCCTTCGCCAGCCATGCTGTTTCCCAGGCTTAGCTGTCTGCCTCAGTGGAGATCTTTGGCACCTTCACATACACTCCCTCTATGTCTGGCACTTGCTTCAGCAGCGCGGGCCTGTGACAAGGGAGTCAGTACTTGAGCCCTTCACCCCCCCTCCCCCCGCTTTTCTCTGGCGCTGGCCCGAAAGCGGTAACTCAATTGCTGGTGGGGTGGGGCGCACTTGTCAGCAAAGTCAACTGGCTTGTCCGCACGCAGGGTGCCATCCCCCGCCTGCAGGGCGCGCAGCGCCGGCTCCACACCGTCAACATCAACCTTTCCCAGCTCGCCAAACCTGCACGCCACTCATCGTGAAGCCTGTCAGCCCAGCAGCAGTCACGCTCGCCCAGGGGACTTGGGCGAGGGCGTCCCAGGTGGCAGCTCCCGGTTGAGCCCATCTAAAATCACCTTGGGGAAACATGTCCAACGCGTGCTAGTAGTGAGCTGGCTGCATGTTGGGGCAGACAGCCTGTGTGGCCGAGCATGCTGTGCTCTAGTTCAGGGCTGAGCCGCCGGTGTAAAGAGCAAAGGGTAAGGGGCACGTGGTCTAGCCAGGGCAGCTTGTTGGACAAAACGTTACCGCCCTCTGGAGTCTGGTGCTGCAACTTGCTGAGAGTGAGGGAGGCAGGGGAGTCAGTGAGGGAAGCCCATACCATTCCACGATGCTACCTATCTGGGGGGTCCACTCCTCCACCTGGGCGACATGGTTGCTGGTAAGTGACGCGCAATACGCACATACCCGTACACCTGCCTCGCTCGCTCGTCCCCAGCACACACCGGCGCCTTCTCCTCTGCATCCCGTAACGAATCGGACCAGGACCACAAGCGGCAACTGCTAGCAAAGAAGTCCGCACCTCCTCCTCAGTGATCCCTATTTGAGACATTCGCGCCAGCTCCCGGAGGTCGGGAGGTTCTAATGTGCCCCCGACACCGGCCTCGAGCGTGCAGATGCCTCTCTTGGCCGGCACGGGAGGGAAGCTCTGCGCCGGCAGCCGCCCCCAGCCTGCTGCTGGCGTGGCAGCCGCGCCACGAGTTCCGCATTCGTTGCGAATGCGGACAGCCAGACTAGGCCAGGCCGCAGCCGTCAGCCTACTGACTGGTAGGGTCGGCATCCTGATCACCTTGAGTAGCTCAATTAGGCGCTGTGGTGGGCTGTGGACTGTGGAGGCGCAGGCTGCAGCCCTTATTATTAAGGCAGCAGTGGCGCGCAGCGGCGCAGCCGCGCAGAGGCCAGCGGACCCGGCGCCCCCCAGCAAGAATCACGCCTGGGGATGATATGGTCGCTAGCCCCTAATAACAGTTCAATAAAATAAAACAGTTAAACCGCTCTATGTATACAGTTTTTCCGTGTATAGTTGTATACTCCATACTGTATAGATATTATCCATATCCATAAAACTAACCGCCCTCACACGATGTTTCTCTACCTGTATCGCCTTCTGCTACTAGCTCATATAAACATAAGGAAAAGGTAAACATAGCTCATGTAAAACGGCACGCTCATCGGCACGCCACGAACCGCCTGGAGCGGCACGCGACGAGCCATAGCTCCGAGGACACCTCCAAAGACGCCTCGGGTGTGTGGGGGAGGTCGGTGGTGAGCGGAGAGGTCGGGCAGGTGGTGCGAGTGCTTAACAATGAGCTGATTTTGAACCCGGATCAGTTGACATCGGGCCGGGCCGCTGACCGTAGCCGGCCGGTCAGGGGCCCGATCCCAGATTTGAGACCATCTCCGGAAAGCTGAGGAGCTGAGGAATCCGAGGGTACCAAGGTTTTGGGGCAAATTCGTTTTCTTTACAAAGTTATTCTGTGAAAACTAGATTTTATGGCCAATTGTTGGTGTGGCCAATTGGGTGACACTCCTCCTTATGTTTCTCTACCTTCACGGTAGTCGGACGGCATACCTGTACCGGAATGCGCACGAGTCGCTATTTTTGGAGGGGCTGGGCGACACTTCATTTAGATGTAAACACAACAGTATATTACAGTGTTTGCTCGAAGTGGCCCCTGCCGCAGAGTAGTCTTACCCCTGGTCTTAGCCCGTCTTACGTGCCCGCTGATATTCGATGTTATCGGAGAGCAGCCAATACTTTAGACCCGACTCCTGCTCGTCTGGCTTAATCGCGTAGGGCGAGGTGGGCGAGAGCGATAAAAAAGCCGGAACTGAGCTGGATCTTGCAGAACTCCTAACTACCTGTTGTGGGATAGCCGAAGTTCCTAAGACCCCGCGGCCCGCTACACCTTGACCTAGTGTCGCTTGATCTTCCTCTTCCGTCGCTCCTTCGGTTGTTGCCCTTTGGCGGGCAACGCTTCCCTAGGTGGTTCAGCTCTCGGTAGGCGTTCAACTAGTTAAATTATTCGCAACGCCGCATGCTAAGCGGAGAGCGCGCGACCGCCGGCGCGGCCGTGCCGCCCCTTCCAAGAACATATAATTTTGCCGCCATGGTCACCACAGCTCCGAAGTCGGCGAAATATACCTTTTTGGAGGAACTGGGCCACACTTAATTGAATGAGATGCAAACACAATGCATTACAGCGTTTGCTCGAAGTGGTGGCCCCTGTCGCCCAGTAATTTTAGCCAGTTTGAGGTGCCGGCAATATCTATAGCTTCATCGATATTCGACATTATCGAAGAGCAGCCAATACCTTATAAATGCCAGACGCCCAACATACTCCACTCACAAACTTTAAGGTTACGCCGCAGATTCCGGCGCCCGTTCCACACCCGCTGAATTAGCCAAGTGTACGCCGACGTATACGCAGCTTCGTACCTCGTAGCGTTAACATCGGCGAGGTCGCCACCGGGAAGGTAGTCTTAGGTGCGCCCCCGGTATACCGTCCTTAGGGCCATGCCAGTGCTACTGCCTAGCATGTGGGAGGAACACCGCCCAAACTAGCCCATCGCATGACCTGCGAGGCTGCGAGGCACGCCAGCGTGTACACGCTGCGTACATCGGGGCGTCATCAACAGAGAAGACATTCCACCGCAGAAACTCGTCCGTGTAGGATCATACAACGCGCTAGTGCACGGCAAGACGATCATACAAGGTTAGTATTGGTGCGCGTGTCGCGCGCTGCGCGGCGCGGCTCTAAATTCTAGCTTGTGATTATTCATTAATTACGAATCAGCATAATCTGGGCCGCATGTGTGCAATAATATATGCATCCATCGCATCCTCTCTGCTTGTCCATCAATGGCCCGCATCCGCGATCAAGCTCCGACTCTCGCATGCGTTCCACAACCAACTGGCGAGTGACTTCCGGCCCGAATAGCTAGAAATAACCGACAAGTCCGCGGTGCGGGCTTCAGCGCCGGGACACGCCCGGACATATGCTTGCTTGAATGCTTGCTTGAATTACTTTAATTTTCAGTCGTCGTGTTGCGTCTTGGCTCAACCTGCCGCCATTGCTGACAATATCCCGCAGGTTGCGGCGCAAATCGCCCCACCGCGCCGACCGCTTGTGGTGATATCCGCCGGCCTCGGCCGAGGTCCGCCGATGCTGCCTCCATCTCCCCCGCTTGAGCTCTTGCGGTAGGATCCCAAAGGGGGACTGGAGGGGGAAAGGCGGGAGCCCCCCCCCCCCCCCCCCCCCCCCGGTCCGCATGTCGTCGCTCCCATCCGTGGTCAGCGGCAGGGCCGGTCTTGCTCGCCCCCGCGCCGCTTCCGTCCGCAGCGCGCCTCGTCGTTGTAGCCGCCCGTCTAGTGTCAGACCAAGCTGACCGCCAATTGACCCCCCCCCCCCCCCCCCCCCGCTGCATCGCTGCAACAACCTCATGGCACTCCGGCTGCTGTCTCTTGACTGCTGACAAGTCGCTGCCATGCCCGGCCTCTTTGCCCGCCCGAATGCATGTATGCCCCATCTTGAAGTGCCGGGCTCCCGTCTCCTCGCGCTCGCCGCCCTCGCCCGTTCTCATATGGGTTTCTTGAGTGTAAGCTCCGAACGGGTCGGCCGCAGGACACTCAACTATACTAGGCCGGGATTAGAGTGATTCACATGTGGAACACGTACGGGTGGGGCGGGATACGCCATATTTTGTGCAGGTCGATCGCGGCTCGTACCGAAGTATGAGAACACGATTTTATTTCGAACATCCATTGCGAGTAGACTACCCCCGTCCGAGTCGTACACAACCCTCTCCCTGGCACCCGTAGGCGGATCTTGGAGAGGCCGACGCCAGGCCGAGGTCGTACAAGAATTATTTTCAGTAGCCCCCCGAATATGGCCGCTACCCGCCGGCGCCGATAGGCGCTACCGAGACCACCAGTTTTACTTGAACCCCCCCCCGCCCCCCCCCCCCCCCCCCCCCCCCATGGGGCTCTCCGGTCGTCGCAAGATCCAAGGAGTCGCCACACCCGGCCACCCGTTCAGCCCTCTGCCGCGCCCAGCCGGGCACGGGTCTTAGGGGTTACCAACATCGCCCACTACGTGCAGGTGGGGCCGGTGCCGCATGGCATGCCGCACCCGAGATCCTCCGCTTCAGGTGAGCCGCTACCTGGCGGCGGGGGCCGGAGTCGGGGCGCACGCTATCCTCCCAATCATGTGTCAACGCCGGCGGTGCGGGTATAAATATAGCGCCGCCAGAGGGAGACGGGACTTGCCCCCCCCCCCCCCCCCCCCCCCCAACCCAACCCCATCCTCATGCCTAAACGATGGCCAATGTCCTACGATCGCCAATCGAATCCCGAATATCGACTTCCCATCAATATGCTTAGCTTGTCCCCGCCCTGCCCTCGGGTTGCGCTCTCTTTGCTTTCCGGGACGTGCCACCATCATCCGGTAAATCTCTCGCAAACTGGCTTTCTTGCACTTGATATATGATATGATACCGTAATGTGCCTTGCACTGCTTTCGGCGACTACAGTCTCATCACCCGTTCGGGACTCAAATACAAACAAAGGTGGTACGCGAGATCGATCATGTAATCGCATCCCCCCCCCCCACCCCCCACCCGTCTCAAGGGTCAAGTCGCCGACTCCCGAGCGTTCCCGGTCGAGCACCGCCCCCGTTTCAATCGCCACGGAAGCCCACATATTTTTCAAAGCCGTATGCATGCGTTGATTGTAGTTCGCGACGGGGCAGATGGGTAGATGATCCGCGACGAAATCCGTGGCGTTCCGGTTCGAGCCATCCGTAGCACCGTATCGTGCGTAGCGACTATATGCTCATCGCAGTCTCAGGACTGGTACACATCGTACTAGTGCTCGTACACATAGTATATGTTGGAGGGAGATTGTCGAAGTGATGGCTGAGTGGCACTGTCACTGATGGGGGAGGGGGGGGGGGGAGAGTCGGCGAGAGTCGGCGTACACGCGTCGAATCACGTCGAGTGCCAGCAAGCAAGATGCACACTGGGAAGGCAAAGGGCTGCTGCGAGCCGTAGGCGATGGACGAAAGGTAGTCGCGGTCGCCGTAGTGATGGCTGAGTGGCACTGTCACTGGAGAGAGTAGGTGAGTCGGGATTTTCTGGGAAGAGTAGTTGACTGGATTTACATGAGCCGAGGCTGACAATTTATACCAGCCGGCTGGGTGTCGACTAGGGCAGACACCGCTCCATCAAAGAAGGCAATCTGTCAAAGAGGTCTAAGTGCCGTACTCTGGCAGCATCTGGGTGTCGTACATCTTAGGCACATGTACGGCAGTAGCACTTCACTGGAAAATGCGGATTTCACATAGAGAAAATGCGGATTCAGGGTACCGGGGTACCCTGGATCCAACAGTATCCGTGTATTGTAGTAGTATATCATAGAATATCGTATTCGTATAATTGTCACACTACCCTGTACATTCCTCCCCCCCCTTGCGAGAGATCAATGCTCGACTGCTCGACATCGGTGGGGTTTGATCAGGTGACCAGTGACCTGTACGAGGAGGATACCGGTACCGGTGTGAATTACAAAAAGGGCAGTTCCCCAGAATTAGAAAATCAACACAACAAGCCGCCTAAAAGCGGGCCGCATCCCGCATAAGGCGGGATGGATGAGTGATGCGCACACGGTACCGGTACAGGTGTAGTCTCTAAAAATCGAGGCGACGACATTCGACTCAATAGAACGCTGAAGATGTCGAGCACTGATATCGAGGGGGGTGCAAAGAAGAGAAGCTTCGTCAGTGTTTATTAATATGCGACACAAATATATTCGTTTATTATACGGGTACAAAGTTGCCACATCGACGCTTAGCGACTACCACATGGCAGCATTTTCCGCCCTATATGGACACTAAGCGGCGCTTCGCGCCGGGGATTTGTGGAGGTGCCCCTACCTCTTGGGTTGAGCCTGGTGCGGGATGCGGCCCGCTTTCAGCCGGCTTGTAGTGTTGATCTTGTAATACTGTTTTTTTTGTAACATAGAAGCAGGGGTTTTTGATTACATCAGGGCTTTCACAACAGCGCACTACAAACAGAACTAACAACAACTATGAAAGGTTGCCAGCAAAAGAGAGACACAAGCCTGAAACCAAGGTCGAGCAGGAGGACAGGGAGCCAAGAACCAAGTAGGAGACAAGGGAACCACGAAGTCACTTAGCTGCCAGGAACCAAAGGAACCCCCGCCCCGGGATAGGCTATCAGCCGCGGCGAGGACGCTTGCAGTCAATGACTCGGGTCATAGCAACACATGCCGACGAGCGACGCGACGCATGCGCAGGAGCACCATCACGTGCCGCACGCGCGGACGTGCCGACCCCGCCAAGAGCGTTGTCTGCATGTGCCATGTTGATGAGCAAGGAGAAACGGCGGCGCCACGCAGACAAGAGCGGGCCAATTTTTTTGTCAGTGTGTGCGTGGCTAGCTTTCGCGAGCTCCACCAAGAAAGCCTCGGCGTGCGGGGCCAGCGAGCCAAACTCGGAAACGGCGAAAGGAACAAAGCGAAGCATGCCGGCTGCGTTTCGGACACCCTCGTCATACTTCTGGATTTTGCGGCGCTCAACAGCCCGCAAAGAAGTCGTTGGATCCGAGGTTGACACGCCGAGGATAGGGGCAATGGTGGTATCGACAGCAACCGTGTTTCCGCGGATACCGCCATACCCAAAAAGCCCAACATCGGCAGGCCGCTCGTTGCTGCCCTTCGGGAGAGAAACAAGCACCGACGGGTCCGTGAGGATCTGGACACCCACGCCCAGAGCGGACTTCACGTCGTGGCAAATGTCGGAAAGGCCATGTGCCGCCCACTCGTGTGTGGCGTGATTGGAGTCGCCCCCAGAGCAACGTGCCACGTGATCAGCGTATGCGACCGCCCAAGTAGAAGGAGTGAACTCCACGCCAGCATCCTCAACACGGGCAAGCATACCTTGTACCGAGAAGGAGCAAGAAGCACAAGAGCATGGCTCGCCAAGGGAGAGGACAGGAGCCGCCGGAAGGCCAAATGGGCGGCAAGCGGCAACACGGAACATGGAATCTTAGTACTCAGGGGAACGCTCACGGACTTCACCAAGGCGACCCTCACTTGGAGGATCAGTCACCAGGAACGCTGTCGCGGCGCGTAAGAGGCGGCCTCGGAAGCGGTTGCTGTCAGGGCCGTTTGTAGGCATACGCGCAGCAAGCTTTGCGAAACGAACCGTGTGAATGCGGTGGCTCAGGGTTTCTTGTACTTTCCGCATGGAGTGCAAGGGGAAGTCCAAGTAATGCGGGATAGCTTGGAGGTCGGCCGCCGAGCGCATTGCAGACGCCGGCGCAGCCCCGGCGGCCGAGCAGCCGGCACGGGCAACGTGGGAGAGCTTGGAGGGGAGGGCAACTTTAGGGCAGAGGCCAACGGCCCCGCTAGATCTTCGAGCACCGCGTTTCCACACTCGTCAACGACACGGGCATGGGCGGCGCGAAGCTCGACTGCCCACATCGGCGCCGACGCGTTGGCATCGAGCTCCAACGTTGGGGTGGCCAAAGCCTGGTGGATCCAGGACGCCCCAACAAGGTAGAGGCTATGAGGGCTAGATACGCCGGACGGGTCGGAAAAGAACGCCCCGGCGTCGCTCAGGGTGGCGTGTTGAGCACGGAGGAAAGTCACAGCTTGGCCAACCACGAGAGCGGCAGCGCCGATGTGGGAGGCATCTGCTATAACCACATTATCGCCGATGCCGAGGCCCCCAAATTGGACCGGGAGGGACAGCTGCGTGCGCATGGAGGGCGTATCCAAGAGGTCCGGGCTAACAACCCATATGCCGGCAAGCGTTGAAAATCCGGCGGCGTCGGCATCGTCGAGGAAAGACGTAATAGTGTCGCCATACCCCTCGGATCGACCCAAGCCCCGAGGCGTGGAGCGGAGATGGTGGCCAAAACGACGGCCGCAAACTTGCAGCAAATGAGTAGCAGTGTGGGAGTGGAAGTGGTCTGCCAAACCGATAAGCCGGGAGCCGAATTGGCGAAATCTTGCGACCGTTTTGTCCAGCAGTTCCCGGGAGAAAATGGCCGAGCCCACAGGGGCACCAAGCACCTTGACTCCGGACGAGGAGGCAACAACACCATGCAACAAATGCCCAAAAGGAAGGGCGCCGAACGAGGACGAAGATCCAAGCTGACAATACGCCTGTCGTTTGCGAATGGTGACGTTTAGCCCAACGGCGGCAAAAGCGGACGGGGCGACCCATGTAGCAAGCGCAAGTCCATCGCCAGTGCCGACAAGGTTGACGTCGTCTGAGAAAGCCGCCAACACTGAGTGACTGGGGGCAGCCGCGCCGATGCTAGCATACACTCGGGCAGCGACGGCGGCGAAGAGGATGAGGCCGAGGACGCAACCCTGGCGGGCCCCTCGACGGCTTGGAATCCGGAGAGAAGGACCGGGTTGGGAGCCGCCGAAAACGTACAAATTGGACTCTTGACCATAAAGCATGATCGCCGAAGGCAATAAAGGCTGCCAAACAGGGTCCTCGAGCAGTGTGCGGAACATTTCGGAGCGGTAGAAGGAATTGAACGCGTTTTCGGCGTCAAGCTGCACCAAGACGAGGGATGGATCCGAGTCTAGGAGGGATCGCACAAGGAATTGAACTTGTAATACTCTGTTGTTTCCGGATAACGGGTAATACTGCTTTTAGCGTTAGATTTGTCAGTAATTTATTTTTTTAAAGAGACGTAAAGTAAAGTAAAGTTCGCCCCGGGACATCGGCCGAAGCCGCCCCAGCACTTGACCTCGTGCGCCAACTGCAGTCGTAGGTCTGGCATAGCCCATAGACCATTGCCTCATTCGAACCCCGAAGGGCTAATGCATCAACCGAGGAAACCCGGGACACGCCGGGCCGATATTGCCGAAATACATCGGCCAGGAATCGAACCCGGTACCTCTCGTACACGAGACGACCGCTCTACCGAGCGGACAAGGGATGTACCTTGTAAAGGTTTTGCCGGTATTTCGGGTACAGGTACTCGTAATCCGGACAGACGGCCTAGGCGAGCTGGGACCAGCCCGCCTATCCGCACGTTGGCCCATTTTTCAGGTCCTCATTCGATTCGTGACGTACCCCGGTACTGAATCACTGCGTCTTTGTTACGAGATGAGACAGTACCGGTACGAGTATGCAGTGACGACTAAGCTCTCACGGCCCGGCCGGTCTCGAGCCGCCGACTTACATACTAGTAGTCACTCGCTCTACCACTGAGCGCCCAAGTCAGCATAAGTTCCCGGGTCTGATGGTGGTGTCGGCCAGGGAACTCATACGAACGAGGGATTAAGGTTTTGCCGGTATTACGGGTACAGGTACTCGTAATCCGGACAGACGGCCTAGGCGAGCTGGGACCAGCCCGCCTATCCGCACGTTGGCCCATTTTTCAGGTCCTCATTCAATTCGCGACGTAGCCCGGTACTGAATCACTGCGTCTTTGTTACGAGATGAGACAGTACCGGTACGAATATGCAGTGACGACTAAGCTCTCACGGCCCGGCCGGTCTCGAGCCGCCGACTTACATACTCGTAGTCACTCGCTCTACCACTGAGCGCCCTAGTCAGCATAAGTTCCCGGGTCTGATGGTGGGATCGACCAGGAAACTCATACAAACGGGGATAAAGGTTTTGCCGGTATTACGGGTGCAGGTACTCGTAATCCGGACAGACGGCCTAGGCGAGCTGGGACCAGCCCGCCTATCCGCACGTTGGCCCATTTTTCAGGTCCTCATTCAATTCGCGACGTAGCCCGGTACTGAATCACTGCGTCTTTGTTACGAGATGAGACAGTACCGGTACGAATATGCAGTGACGACTAAGCTCTCACGGCCCGGCCGGTCTCGAGCCGCCGACTTACATACTCGTAGTCACTCGCTCTACCACTGAGCGCCCTAGTCAGCATAAGTTCCCGGGTCTGATGGTGAGACCGACCAGGGAACCCATACAAACGGGGATTAAGGTTTTGCCGGTATTACGGGTACAGGTACTCGTAATCCGGACAGACGGCCTAGGCGACCTGGGACCAGCCCGCCTATCCGCACGTTGGCCCATTTTTCAGGACCTCATTCAATGCGCGACGTAGCCCGGTACTGAATCACTGCGTCTTTGTTACGAGATGAGACAGTACCGGTACGAGTATGCAGTGACGACTAAGCTCTCACGGCCCGGCCGGTCTCGAGCCGCCGACTTACATACTCGTAGTCACTCGCTCTACCACTGAGCGCCCGAGTCAGCATAAGTTCCCGGGTCTGATGGTGGTATCGGCCAGGGAACTCATACGAACGAGGGATTAGTAATTTTAAAGAGACGTATTAATTTGTAAAACAGATTAAATCTGCAAGCCGCGTAAAAGCGGGCCGCTGACTACTGGTGTGCATTACAAAAAGGCCAGTACCCAACCCACCGCTAAAAGTTGTATTACACCCCCCCCCCCCCCCCCCCAAAAAACAGCACTACAAGATCAGCAATACAGTACAAGCCGCCTACAGGCGGCCCTCATCCCGCACGAGGCCGCGCAGGTCGGGCCGGTCGTCAGGTCTACGGGGCGGGCACGCCGCGAATCGCCGTGCCCGCCGCCTGTACCGGCACCGGACGCCGGACGCCGTCGCTCGACCGTCGCCCGTCCGTCGACGGACGCGGGGCCCCGGGTCGGCGGACTGCCCACGCACCGCGGCGACGCCTTTTTACAGCATCATTTTACAGGATATATATACTTGGACTACCGAGTAAATAAGTAAGGAATAGTCGCTGAATAGTCTCGCTTGCTGATTCAGCAGTAGAAACGCGCTGCGGTACCGCGTTATTTTTGGCGTTTAGACGAATATAAATTATATGACGTGCCTCGGCTAGAATACACGCGCATCCATTCAGAACCTTCCCGTACACGTACCAATACCGTGAAATCAAACGAGCAAATACCGAACGTATGACGGTTTATGCACGAAGCGCGTATGGCAGAGGACGGACGGAGGACGGACGGAGGACGGACGGAGGACGCCTAAAAATCCGTGATAAAACCGTATTATAACCGGTATCAGTTCTCTCATATTACAGGCGATTTCGGACGCGGCTCTCCTTTTCCTCCGCTCAACCCAAGAGGTAGGGGAATCACTGGCAACGATGAAACCCTTGCAGCGTCTCTACGACGGCCGTTAAGGCAGCGATACAGTTACGGAAAGCCCTGGGTACTTTGGGTGGGCGACGCTCCGTTCTAGTCAAGCAAATTCCCGATGAAGCATTCTACGAGACTACGGCAGGCCAATGACGGAACTTCACTGCGGCATTATTATATCGTACATTCGTACCTGCACATTTCGCAGTCTCAGGACACATCGTACTAGTACTGGTGTGAATTACAAAAACGGCAGTTCCCCAGAATTAGAAAACAACTACCTAGTACTGGTACACATAGTACATGTATTCACTCGTATTGTATCGTACTCGTGTAAGTGTAACATTTTTGCGGTATTGCATGCGTGAACCTGGCGGGGTTTAAAAGTGAATGCGGAATCTGAACTGATTAACGCGACTTCCTTCCGTGTAGGTGCAATTCGCTGTGTGTTTGTCATAGGCCGGCTCGATTTCATGTTGTTTTAGACTTTTAGTACTCTACTTTCCGGAGAAACAGAGGGGGGGGGGGGGGGGGGGGTTCACTTTGTAAGTGGCCTCAACTTTACACTATTATGTTCACGGACTTGAGCAGAACTCGGCGGCTGGGAGCGGTGCATGAGCGGCTGGGGCTCATCCCCGCACCGCCGCCGCCGTTAATATCCAGGCCAGGCATATCGTTGCTTGGACGGCGCTTGTCCATGCTTGACGGAGGACTCATAGTAGATGACGTGTTAAAAGACGGTCTACACCTACTGCGACAGTCTCAACAGGGTAGAGACCGCAGGGACAAACAAAGGTGGGTGTGCAGTGGTGGTGCAACGGCGAGGGGCTACAGTGTTTTTGGAATACAATTATTGTTCAACACAACGCTTACCACACGGCAGCATTATACAGTACATATACTCGTAGTCCCAGGTACACATTGTACTAGTACACACAGGTACTAACTCGTAGTATATCGTACTCGTATAATTGTCACACTACATTCCGCCCCCCCCTGCGAGAATTCAATTCTCGACATCAGCGGGGTTCGAACTGATGAACCTTACATCAGGATGCTGGCGCCTTGTAACAATTGAGGCGGTATCAATCCGGCTCCGAAGCACAACGCTTCACAACGCTTACCACACGGCAGTATTATACAGTACATATACTCGTAGTCCCAGGTACACATTGTACTAGTACACACAGGTACTAACTCGTAGTATATCGTACTCGTATAATTGTCACACCTACCGTTGTTTTGCCTTTATGCAACACTGTGAGCGTGCCGGCTATCATGTGCTCATGAGGGGCGCCAAGGCCGCCAACTGTGCTGAGAAGATGCGAGAACTCGATGGGCAAGCAACATTGCGAATCAGGGCATAACATCGTGGTAAGACGAGAAGCAACACATAGCAGTGGCATACAACAGCTTAGCATCATCGATCATAGCACTACATAGAGGGGTGGTTAGGGCCACCGTATGGTTGGGTTGCCATGATGCTGACCGTAATATGGTGATGGTTCCAAAAAGTGCCCCACCTACCCCCTCTCCAGTTTATGCTTGCATATGGCAGGGAATACCCTTCTGCACACAACCATGCATTGAAACCATTAAAAAGGTCATGTCAATGGTAGTTAATATGCAACTTTGGACATATTTTACTAAGTAATGTGAGGTCACCATAAATAAAGTAGAGGGGGTGTATGTGGAAACAGAGGGGGCGGGGCGGAGGGGTTTCTAAAACACAACTCTAAATCGTACCCGCATTATGTTCGAGATTTGCGCGACATGTTGTCGTCTTATTTTCCGACCTCGTCGATGTACCCGACCTCCATCGTAGTCGAATCAACGCTCAGCGGCTCGTCGCGGATTCGAGCCTCCCACGACCCCGTTCAACGTCGTGTAAAACGTCTATATACGTCTACGCTACCCGTAGTCGCTACTTGTTTTTTCCTCTTTAGGCAAACATCCACTACAACAAGTTGCGCGGTCGAAGCAGCACCAGAAGAGGGTGCGGAAGTCGTGCAAAAGTCGCTACTTGTACTTTCTGACAGGTGTGCTGTTATTTCACATTCGCGCACTACAAACATAACTCAAAGCAACTGCTATGAAAGGTTGCCAACAAAAGAGATACATAAGCTTGAAACCAAGGTCACGCATGAGGCCAGGGAGCCAAGAACCAAGGAAGAGCCAAGGGAACCACGAAGTCGCCAAGCTGCCAAGGAACCAAAGGGTCAAGGGAAGGACTGAATCCAAGGAACCCACGAGCAAAAAGACCGAAAGGGAAACATGAAACCAATGGGGACCATCGCCCCGGGGTAGGCCATCAGCCGCGGCGAGTACGCTTGCAGCCGATGACCCGGGTCATAGCAATACAGGCCGACGAGCGACGCGACGCAGGCGCAGGAACACCATCACGTGCTGTCCGCGCCTCCGCGACCGCGCCAAGAACGTTGTATGCATGCGCCATGTTGATGAGCAAGGAGAAACGGCGGCGCCACGCAGACAAGAGCGGGCCGATTTTCTGGCCATTGTGCGTCTGGCTAGCTTTTGCGAGCTCCACCAAGAAGGCCTCAGCGTGCGGGGCAAGCGAGTCGAACTCGGAGACGGCGAAAGGAACAAAGCGAAGCATTCCGGCGGCGTTTCGGACACCCTCGTCATACTTTTGGATTTTGTGGCGCTATGCGGCCCGCAATGCAGTCGTTGGATCCAAGCTTAACACACCGAGGATAGGGGCAATGGTGGTATTGACAACAACCGTGTTCCCGCGGATACCACCAGAACCAAAAAGCCCAACATTTGCCGGCCGGCAATCGCTTCCCTTCGGAAGAGAAACAAGCACCGACGGGTCCGTGAGGATCTGGACACCCACGCCCAGGGCGGACTTCACGTCGTGGCAAACGTCGGAAAGGCCACGTGCCGAAATAAAAGCTGTTACTTCATATTCAGCTTATGTTTCCTGAACAGCCCCTGCTTGTAGTACGGGTTATTGTATTTTTGGATAACTACAGGTTGCACGGCTTGTGTTGTAGCAACTGCTCGAAATTTTAGCACTAGAACTTGGCCGTATGGTAGTATTCAGGGAATTATTATCAATTAACATGCGGCTTGGGTTCCACTTTATTTTACTTTTTGCTGTTGCTCATTTCTAATTCACTACAGAGTGCCTGCCGGCTGATACCTGTACCTGTACCTGTACCTGTACCTGTACCTGTACCTGGCATCTGTAGTCCAGTGCTGCGGCGGCTTCGGCCGATGACCCAGGGCGAACTTTACTTTTATTAGTCGCTATAGTCGCTACCAGTACCTGTACAGCTGAAAACTGTCCTTCGGATTCTTCGCGAACTTTATCACACAATACGAGATTCATGGCCACCTTTACTTTTTGCGACGTGGCACGCTGCGCTGAAACACGCTGTTTCGGCGACAGCTAAGGATTATGATATATATTTCAAAAGGAGCAGTCCGCCCAAGCACGTGATGAGGAGGGTCAGTCCGTCGCGCGTATCTATTAGTAATCAGCCAGGTCGTCGTATTTTTCCGCGATCCCATACCCTCGTACTTGCTTAAAATTAGCGACTACATCAGTAGCAGATACGGTCGCTACTTGGTTTTTTGAATTTTGTGGATTTGTTTATACGATACTGGTACGGGCCTTTTGTAACGCCAGCACTGACTATCGAGTATCGACTACTCGAAGCATGTGGCTGCTACTTTATTCTGCGACGGGCGCATAATAAAGTAGCATGTGGCTCCTCTACAGGTGCAGGTACGAGTGGCAGATGCTGATGGTACTTCAGGTACAGATACCGGTCATCCGCGGCTCCGGCGGGCCGTGAATAGAACGACGCAATGTGATTCGAGAACCAGTAACATAATGTACTAATATAAACACCGCATCCCGGTGTTAGATGTAGGAGCTGCCGCCCGTGCCCATGCCGCCGCCATCTGCCTGCAGCTCGCACCCCCCAAATCCCGCGCTCATGAGCACTTTGGATGCTCGGACTGAGCTAGATGAAGAATGGATAATTACATGAGAAGATGCTAACATGGGATATACGGCTGCTTGGCTGGCAGCGGCGTTTGACGAGCCACCGGGAGCTAGGCCCCCACCGGAGCGCACGCTGAAACGACGAAAACAAATCCTCGTTGAAGATTCGTTGTTGGGTTCGTTCAACACACTTTCTGGAAGCTGGGGAGTAGTAACGCTTGCGCAGCGTTTCGTGCACCCCGTAGCCCGGACAAAGTCCTCGGTGCCAGGCAGCCGCGGAGAAAAGCGCAGGCAGGATGCATGCGGTTAGGCTTCCAACCACTCGGAAGGAATCTCTTGGAATGTGCAGAAACTCCGTGGTCGCGACAACTGTAGCTTCTTGGACAGCTCGTCGAGCTCTTTCTGGCTTGCGCCACTGTCGTTAAGCTCATTAAGCGCCGTCAAGCTCGTGGAGCGCTGCTGAGCTAGAGTCCTAACAATTGAAACAGCCTGGCCTGCCGTGGGACCTCCGGTAGTTGCAGCGGCTGAAACTCTCTCCACCCCGCGGCCGGTATTCATCTCTTGCATACAGCCGAATGAAGTCATCTCGACCGGCAGTAGGTAGGAGTCGATCGCAGTGTATCGATGGTGATATGTTGAACGAAAGTGATGGTGGATTGTGTGCCAGACGGATCACTGCCTAGCCTCCCCTTCGCAATTCTTGCTGTCAGTGAAAGTCGTGCTGGAATTGGGGTTGTGTCGCGATTGTCGCCACTAGTACTGGTACTGGCACTGGTACCGTCGTCCGATAAACCTGCGTCGCTGGCGGTGCCGCGGCCTAATAATAACTACAGGTAGTTGCTACCAGTACTTGTTCATGTTGCTCGCGCCGGCGACCATGACGGACTGTTGTTGCTGCTAATCCGACTACGGGTACTGTAGCGACGAAGTGACATGAGCTATGCATGTAGCGACTGTATGGGATAAAGCCCTGACGTAAAAAGTTGCATGAGCTAGCGCTGCGGAAGGCGATCAGGAAATCACCCGAACATACGACTACGGGTACCTGTACCGCTATGATCCCAGGAGCTTGAAGTCCACGTTGCTAGAGTTTAAGACTATGCGGTACGGGGTCAAGTACACTGCACTGCCCCGGGCCACGGCTGTGGATCGGTTTGATCGCTCCCTGTTGGGCGACATACAACGGGGGTTGGCAGTGCGGGATGCGGCGTGGCACAACACGGAGCCCGGACAGAAGGGCCCTCTTCGAGACATCCTGGATATGTCGGAGTACACATGCATGGTCTTCGGCACAGTGGGTGAGGTGAGCAAGGGGGTGCGCCGTACCGTGCGCGGTGTCGCATGCTTGGCTGCGGATCGGGGTGCTCTCTCATCTCGGGGCACTCGCTCGGTGCACCACCCGGGCTCATCGGGAGGCCTCGCTCGCAAGAGATGTCCTATGGGTCCTGAGCTTGGTGGCGGCTCGAGAGCGCGCTCGCTGCCTCATCAGACGGCGCAGATTCGTCTGCCATCCCGTTGCCGAAGATGCACAGCACGTACGAGGATCACCCTCACACACACGTGCACGCGTGGCCCGGACTCTGAACCGTGTGCGCATCACTCATCCATCCCGCCTCATGCGGGATGCGGGCCGCTTTTAGGCGGCTTGCTGTGTTGATTTTTTGGTACTACTACTTTTAGTTGTAGGTGGATTTGTTACTGCTACCAGTAGGTACTACAGTAGTCGTCGCTATACGCGTAGTGAGTGAGGACCAGGGCTGAAGACCAGTCCACTTTCCAGTACTACTGCAGGCTGCAGGCAGGCACGCTGCATGCAGGCTGCAATGCAGTTTGCAGTGCAGGATGTAGTCAACATGCTGCAGTATTTCAGGCTGCAGTGGCACTGAAATTGTTGATTATAGGGAAGGGCGGGACAATGAAGGGCATATATTTGGGGCACTTGGGTAACACACTGCAACCGCTTCTCGGGAAGTTCTACAGGCTGTAGTGCAATAGCTTAACTGCACGCTGCATTTTCTGCAGTCTGCAGTGCAGTAGATACTGCAACCCAACCCTGGTGAGGACCATCCCTACATGTACCTGTGAGGACCTCGCATCTAGGAGATAGGCAGGGAAGATTCGCTGAAAATTGCGCATCCTTAGTTACACGAAAAGAGCGGGGTATTTGCGGCAAAGAGCCACAAAAGAGGGAGAGAGGGTTGTATCGTGCGGGCAGGAGGCCAGCAGGACATTTCAATAATACATTCGAGTATGGTTATGCCAAAAAGGGTGCGGAGGCTGTTTTACAGGAAAAAGCGCCATTGTATGGCTAGGGAGGTTCAGCGAAAGGGCCGGAGGGAGGAGCCATGTCGGAGGAGCCTGCAGGGCGGAGGCGAAATTCGGGAGGGTGCTGCCGAAGGCAACGAGCTGGAAGATAGCAGACGAGCTGCTGGTGGCTGTCCTAAGTAGCTCCCCGGCCGGGAGCGTAGGGCTCGCGGGCGATGGGGCAGCCCGTACCAAAACCCGATGGTAACAGTTACGTAACCGCTTGAAACCACTAAAGACCGTACGGGTCACACTAGGACAGTTTTAATCCGTTAGGGAACCCCATAAACACGTTGAGAACATTTCAATCATGCATTCGAGTCTGGTTTTGCCAGTTTACACGCGGTTCGTTTACGGCTACGAGCGTAGGCAGTCGGCAGGCGTGCCGACCGGACAAAGGCGGAAGATGTCTTGAGCTGTAGAAGGGGTCTCGCGCGAAGAGGTCCTCGATCGAGGCGCAGGCGCATCAAACGCGGACGGGAGATGTTGACGCCGGTATGAAAGAGGCCGGACGTGTCGCGGAATGAAGGCGCCGTCTTCCGACGGCGCCATATAGCATTGGCCGCGCGCCATGGTGGCGTGCGGCATGAGCCGGAACTGCATGCCAGTAGAAGCAGGGGTAGAAGTGGCCAAGTTGGCGACGAGCGCCCAGCAAAGCAGCGGCAAATGCACTAGTAGGACGAGTACAGCTGCGCGCACGAGCGCGCGAGCGTGCCGCGTACAGCCAGGTGAAGTACTGGTACGTTGTAGTGATGTACCCGACACGATGGGAACTCTATACATGTACTCGCGATGCACGTTACGAGGGGTGGACACGCAACAACGCGCGATGACAGCGATGTAATGTTGTTGCCATCACCAACGGTGGTTGTTTCGCCCCCTTGCGCGAAGAGCGGCGGGTGAAACGCACAACGCTGAGGGGCACGGGAATGGTCGTGTCGTACCGGCTCTTAGATGTAGTGTCGGGGTCGGTTGTCGGCGACGTCGCAGAAGACCCGCCGACTCGATAAGCTGTCGCCGTGGGTCTTTCTTCGCGGAGAGCGGGGAGCCGGCCGCCGCTGCAGCACCACCGACGGCTGCTGGCCACCCCACAAAGCGCAGGCTTAGGATGATGCCACGAAACACAGAAGTCGCGTAAGGTGGCGGAGCTGTCCCCCGGCTGGCAGCTCGTGTTGTCACAGATGCGCTACCGTGACGTTGGAAGCGGGTTGGCCGGCGTAGAGGCCCTTGTAGCCTATATATGCCGGCCCGTAACGATGACAATGATGTCGGGGCGAGGGTGACGCGACGAGGCGGCCGCCGCTGCTGCACCAGCGACGGTCGCCGAAGTACCAAACCCAAAGTTGGCTGGAGGTAGTTACGTACACCACGAGAGGCCAGGCACGCCAGGTGGTAGAGCTGCCCCCCGGCGGGCACGTGCAGGTTGTCGTGGTCCTTGTGACGACGACGTTGTAGTAGGAGGCGTCGGAGACGCATCGGCACGAGCCGCACAGACGCCTCCCACTGCGATCACAGCAAACGTGGTTGAAGCATGATTGGGGCGAGGGCAACGAGCCCTCTCAAAACACCGGCGCATGAGCGGCGCCACCCCGTAACATACCAATTACGCGAGTAGTTCCGGAAAACCACAGCATGTAACGACCGTTCATGCCACGACGCCATGCAACGAGGACACGCGGACCGGGTTGCAGTGTCGTGTTGCGGGACAACAAGTGGTCGCCCCGACGACACGGACGTCCTCCTCCATCCGCGCCGATTTGTTGCGGTGGCGGGCGTAGCTGTCGTCGTCGACAACCGTAACGAGCAGCGGCCATGGTGCCGAGCGCGTCCACCTCACCTAAACCTCAAGAGTTGACTACTGCGACAAGGCGCTCCTCTGCGAGAGCCCCGAAGGCCCGTATTGCGACTGACTTCGGGGTGTTGAGGTTTTACCCCCCCCCCCCCCCCCCCTCCCAACGGGGACCCCCCAGCTCCAATTCCTTGCTGTGGGCATTGCTACCCGAAAATGTCCCAGCTGCAAAGCTAGGGCAAAAGTGGAAAACGCCCTCGGGCGCTGTCTGTCCCCGAGTACCACATAACCGAGGGGCTGTCTGTCGTTGCCTCATGTTGTAACGCATGTGCGCGGCACGACGACTCACCACTGGGTGGATGAACCTCCGTGCGGCCTTGTTGAGCCTCGGTGACCCTCGCGCGCACAAGTACGCGAAGCCGCTGCCGAAGGCAGCGAGCTAGAAGATGGTGGAAAATGTTTAGAACAAAACTTAGAGAGTGGTTCAGTCTAGCGGACGATGATGGTTTTATAAGATTTGATGGGTGCGGGGGTGACCGCTGTTTTTCGCGCGCTAAGTGCCGTACACCGGCTTCTCAGTGCTAAAGCATTAGGACTGCCCGTGGTTAATCATTGGCGTGGCAAAGAGATCGCGGGCAGCCGGTGTCGACACCCGCATACTTTACGTGCAGAGAAGGAAAAAGGAAACCCCAAGAACACAGCTCTAAACATTTCAAAGGGAGGTAGGCAAGGAAGATTAGCCACTACGTTACCTCGGTCTTCATGACTGCGGAGGGGGTGGGGCGGCGTCCGACGGAGCGGGGGCGCTGTCGAGAAGGCCGCGAAGGACCACAAGGGGGAGAGCCAGCCGAACAGAAGCGCGGCGGCGCGGGTATATGTTGACATCAGTGTTGGTACACTACTGCATATGTACAATGTAGCTAGGGTATGTCTTAGTACTTTAGCATACGTCATCATGCATAGTCCGCACTAGCACAACGCGCGCGTACCAGGCAGCACAACACATGCCCACATATGCGTTTGGCGCTCCGGCGGGCCTGGTCACTTCTCTGTTACCAACCATTCTCGGCGCTTCAAGCTCCCTCCCACAGCCCCCGGCTCGCGCCGGGATCCACAGAGGGCGGGTTTGTATGGACGCTGCGCACAACAGGTGATGTGTCCTCCACTGCAAGCTTGGGGGGGGGGGGGGGGGGGGTTGACGACGACGCAAGAAGTCCTCTAGACTCGAGTATGGACGTTAAACTGAGATCACCGGCGGTGGATAACCGGTTCTCAACACTCGAGTAGCAACGACTACACGTCGCACTCGCGGCGCAATGTCGCATGCAGGTTTGCGCACCTTCAACGAAATAAGCGCACACCCGGAAGCAGGCTACCATGACGCCACCGACCGCCTTGTACCGGCTCGCCAGTTGCCAAGACGCCAGCGACCGCCGCGTATGGCAGTTCCCGTCCGAACTCACAATTTCTCGGCTCGGCCGATCGAAACTTCGGGCAACGTTTATCGACCAGTCAGAAATTCGTATCTCTACTCTCGGACCCTTGGAGCCTCAGCACCATGAACAGACGGCAACATGGGCAACAACATGGGCGTCGGCTACCATGCCACGCCATCCACCGCGCCGCTGTGCGCTGCCATGTCCACTTATGTCACTGATGTGCCCGCTCGGCTCGACCAACGGGAAATTAGTATGCGAAGTTCGGCACACCAGCGCCGAAGAGAGGGGGCCAACCGCGACTTTCGTCCGCTCGACTACAGCCCGCACAGTCAGACTCCCTAGAGGGCCTGCCTCGACCCACGCCAAGGTCAGGGCATGGCGGGCTGCCTCTCTAGGCTAGCGACTGCCGCAGGCAACTCTTCTACTGCTTAAGCTCGGCACTACACCAGTCCACAAACAGGCGGGAGCTCACCATTTCCGGAGAAGCGTCACTCGACGCAAGCCTTCGTCGCTTGATAGCGTCCGGCTACATTCCACGCAGTTAGACTTCCTTGAGGGCCAGCCCCGATCCACGCCGAGGTCATGATGGCATGGCGGGCTGACTCTCTATGCTAGCGACTAGCGTCAGCAACCGGACCCATGCTTGGAGCATCCCCTAGCGACATTATTAAGAGGGGGTGTTGACATCACTGTTGGTACACTACTACATATTGGCAATATAGCTAGGGTATGTATGCCTTCGTACTTTATCACATGCCATCATGCATAGTCCGCACTAGCACAGCGCGCGCGCACTAGGCACTAAAGCCAAGTGTGCAAAGTTTACAAGTCCCGCACGCGACTGCTAGGCGCGCAGGCAGCCCGCCGCAGGCCGCGCAAGCCGCTCGCCGCAGCTGCGCACACAGCCCACCTCAACCTGCCGCATGATTAGTATTTGTAATAATGCGCCCAAGAAAAGCAATAGTACACCCGGTAACAATCTCAAACAATCGACGCATCGTTGTTTCAACTCCAAAGTTCTCTCACAATAATGAAATGATTAGGCGGCCAACAGCCACTCACATGCTTGCTGTTGTTGGATGTCCGCAAGCTTGAACTGAGCGCCCTGAGCCATGGCATCTGAGATGCGCATGTTATGGTGCCTATCCCGGCCAAGTGCCATGCACTAAGTCTGCTGCTTGATATGGATGTCCAGCAGATGCCCCAGCTTCAGTCGATGGAGAGATGACATCTTGTGGCCTCCCTAAGCTCCCGCATAGTGGCATAAGGGGCTATTCCTCCAACTCCACATGTACATTTCTAGCAATAATGACTCGACTCCCCTGTGCTACCTTGGGCTGTTAAGGATGTGATATGTGACAGCTATCTTGATAGTCAAGAGGGAAAACTGATTCTAAGCTCATCGCCACAGTTTTCACCATGCACCATGGAACATATCAGAGGTAAGGCACATGACAGTATATATGCAGCACTGGCATTCAATTGTGGATTATCATCCAGCGCCAGCTGGGGTCGGTTTTTGCATCCAACTTTACTACCTGAAAGAAATCACAATAAAGATTCAGTAACTCGTAATCCAAAATCACACTGGGGCCCTCGGTGGAAATATAACCGAGGGGGGAGGGGGGCCCGATTCAAATATTTTTAGTTTCTCCTACAAACCCTAGTACAGTGGCTTACCACCCGACCCGCATCCCAATAAAAACGGGTGGGCGGATTTTCCCCGCTTAGGGGCCCGCTACGCGCAGCCCAATAGCAGAATATGGGATCGTATTGATGGCCAGCCCTACCACATACCCTGGACGATGCCCTGCCAGATGACCGTATGGACCCACCCGCTGACTAGGGGGCTGCACCCCTGCGAAGTATGGGCTGAAGCCCGGCTCTCCCAAGGGCGCATTGAATGCGGGCAACAAACGTAGGTGGGCTGGCTTTGGAGCAAGCCTTACTCGCATTATTGGCTATTTTGCGGGAACTGCTCCCTTGCTTGCATGCCGATGGTGGGGAGAGCGCGCCTTTGTGAATGTGCTCTACAATGGTAGAGGTAAATCCTGGCGTGCATCCGTTTGGATATAACGCATATACGTGCGATATAAAATTCCTGCCCTCGTGACATTGGGTTATCAAATTCATTACCAACCATATGGTTCATATGAACAATGACACGCACACGTATGGCTTTTACGAGAGCACAACAAACGCCGCTTAGCCCCACCCCCCCCCCCCCCCCCAAGCATGATGTCGTGTTCACGTATGACACATCGAAGGGCGCGGCCGGAAACGAAGGTGAGGGTCATAATGGGCCAATCTACAATTAATGTTTGACAAGTGGGGCAAGACTGTTGTGGGTAGGTGTACATCGACCTCCTTTTTGCGATGCTCTCTCGCTTCCTAGCGACTCTATGAGTCTATGAGTCGCTAATTTTATATGAGTTTAGGGCTGACCGACGATCGCCCATGCCTCTAGTAGTAGTAGCAGCATCAGTATAGTAGCAGCAACAAACGGCTTCCGCGGGAGGCGGCCTTTAGAGCTTCAGATGCCAAAGTATTGGATGCCATGATCATGTGAGCTCACGCGATTCACGATGTACCCCCTGCAGGCACTACGAGCTTTGACCGGCTACTATACGCCCCCCCAAGGGACTGCAAGGTTTACCAGTATATGCTCACGCCTATATGGTCTTCAGGATTTCAAGCCCCCAGGAACAGTGGTGTATCGAATATGGCCGCATATGCCGCATACGATTCTCTCTCTATATATATATCAGACGGTCCGTTTGCTTTTTGTGTTGCAAGTCGCGCATGGCCTTCGGCCGTGTATTAATGCTACGGGGTATGTGCGGGGTCGGCTATTGAGAATTTGGCCGCACGGGTTTGGTATACGGCATCGTATTTTTACTTTGCAACTGCGGCATACACCGCCGCCAATGCATACAACTTACTTCTTGTGCTGCCCGTGGTGGGGTGAATGCAGTACAAAGGTATGCGTTTCATACATCTGCGGCCAACTGCGCCCAGGGTCAACCGCAAATATACCTATAGACCAGGCGTGCGACGACAAGTGGATATATGCGGACGTACTCACTATATGGCCTTATCCCCCCCCCCCCCCCCCCCCCCCGTGCATGTGTTTGGGTGACGAGGCTGGCATAGACATAGCGCCCGGTCACTGGTAGGGTTGTGCCACACATCCATGGTAGGCCACTTACCGCCTCACAGAGGCGCGAGTGACCCGAAGGTCCGGCTCATTTTTTCCCAGGCAGGACGGCATAACGGAAGGGACCTTCGGCCACGGGCATGGTTGTGCCGCACAAGCGGCGCAGGTGGTCCCATGGGGCCGCCCGCATCTGCCAATGGCCGCGCAAGATGGCAACGCCGACGACGTAGCATCTAGGGTGAGCACATCCCGAACGTATTACATCGTATATGCAGACTAAACCTAGCAATACATTCGTACAATGTCAATATGCGTAATGCCTTTTTTTTACGAAACTACTTTTCTCTTTTCATTACATTCGTACAATCATAAATGTCAATGTACATAGCGACCATTTTTAGCATCGTTTTGACCCCCATAAAATGCGCCTTTTCCACGGAGTAATCCGATCAATTTCACTGGATATTATTGCATTCAGTCCCGGATATTAGCGGGTGTTCTCTCGGACAATTTGCCCCTGATGGAGGGGAATGGGACAAGATTAGAGCGTAAACGGTACATACATGACACGACGCTAAGAAATTGTCCCAGTTTTTTGGTACAAAATCCGAGCGTTCAACCCTGCGCAGGTTTTTAGGGTTTCGACAATTTCGCGTATACTTGCATAAAGGATATGCACACCTGGTGGCGGCGGGCATGAGCTGGGGCTCCTCGTCGTTGCTTTAAGAAGTCTGTTGGCGCGGAGTGCGGGCAGTTGTCCGCCTCCCACATGCGTTTAAGAGCATCGGGTCCGGCTGAGGCGGGGCTCGAGGGGTCCGTATGGACCCTTTGCAAGCTATAGACAACCTAGCCGCTGCACTGGAGCGTGCTAAGGCCGTCCTTGGCGCGAATGAAGGGATGTTCGTTAGGGAAGAGTTGGTCGCGCTCACAATGAGCTATATCGGATATGTGGTCGGGCGCCCCACCCCCTCGCGTGGTGCAGCCATGTTTGACGCTGCGCCTCTAGGAGAGTCGATCATAGGGCCTCTCATGCAGCCCCACGCGTCTTTGGCCGAAGTCGTGGCGTCGGATGTGGCTGCCGAAGGCAGACACGGTCGGCAAGGAAGCGTGCCACTTGACCAACGAGTCGTTAGAGGGAATGGGGGCCGTCGAAAAGCACCGTGCCTACGGCGAACTTGCTATCGGGCACCGGCTTCCCGCCGAAGACGGTCACACCGAATATGCCGACTACGAAGCTGTCAAGGCGGCAATATCTGGCCTCCCGACTAAATGGGAGTACTGACTAAATGGCAGTACTTGCATACCTCAGGGGATACTAAGGTGCGCAGCAACCCCCCCCCCCCCCCCCCCCACCCCCGCCTACCCACCCGCCCGCCTCCCTATTCATTGTAGCCTTCCCTGCAATCAGTGGGTTGGAAACATGTGACAATTATACAGTACATATACTCGTAGTCTCAGGTACACATTGTACTAGTACACACAGGTACTAACTCGTAGTATATCGTACTCGTATAATTGTCACAAACAGCCAGTCGGAAACAAGCCATTCGTTACAAGGACGGGGCCCCGTGGACCACACCGTCTAAGGCACAGCCATAACCACATGAGATCTGGCAGTAGCTTCCTGCCGAAGACGGAAGACACCGAATATTTGGAAGTTTTTGGGCAGTGGCTTCCTCCGATGAGTGAGAGGAAGGCACACAAGTCGGCGCCGCATAGGCTTGCCTTTCATCCGCCATGCTAGACGGTCGCGCACAAAGGCTCCACGGTAGCGGCTCTTCGCTGGCTTGACACGCCTTACGCTAAAAGTCTGAACGTCTCATAGGCTGGAAGCCGGCCTCGGCCTCGGCTGCAGTCGTCTGGCGATGCTGCTTCCGAGCACGCACGACGAATGCCGGCGGGTTATGCTTGAACGGCAGCATGTCGCCACCCGTAATGCACTAGCAAAGCGCCTATGTTTCAGCAACGGCTTACTATATTAAATATAGCGTAGGGCCCTGCCATATAGCAGAAACGCCCCTTCTCCTTGGTGTTTTTGATAGCAACTCTGCAGCCTTGTTGTGCTGGCGCCGCGTCGGAGGCGCCGTAGTATTTGCCTTCTGGGTAGTGGCTTTTGTGCCACATGGCGACAAGATTAGCGAGCCGTAGAAATACAAAGGCGCACAACAACATTATATCGCAGTAAGGTCACCCACCTTGGCGAATGGCGTCCCTATTTCGAGGCCGGCTGCGACTTGTCGGCACCAAGGCGAGGGGGTGCGTCGCTTGTGCTAGCTTTTGCAGTCGGGGGCTGTGGGTGGAACGAACGTGCGATGGCGACATATTAGCAAGCCGGGAGACTACAAAGGTGGACAACAACATTATGCCGGCTCTTTCGAGGCCGGCTGCAACTAGGTCGCCCCGGGGGCTGGGGATACGTCGCTAGTGACAGCTTTTGTAGCGGGGGCAGCGGGTGCGTTGCTCGTGCCAGCTTTTGCAGTCGGGGGGTATTGGTCGAATGTGCGATGGCGACATAATCAGCGAGTCGGAAACTAAAAAAAGCCCAACATAGCCTTACATCGCAGCAAGGTCGCCCACCTTGAGACTGGCGTCGCTTCTTTTGAGGCCGGCTGCGACTCGTTGGCAACCGGTGCGTCGCTCGTGCAGCTAGTGGTCGGGGGGATGTGGGTAGGTCGAACGCGCGATGGCGACATGATTAGCAAGCCATTAAAAGGCAAAGGTGGACAACAACATTATGTCGCAGCAAGGCCGCCCACCTTGGCGACTGGTGTTGCTTCTTTTGAGGCCGGCTGCGACTCGTCGGCAACGGGCGAGGGGATGCGTCTCTAGTGCCAGCTTTTGCGCTCGGGGGCTGTCGGTCGAACGTGCAATGGCGACATAATAATTAGCAAGCCGAAAACTAAAACAGCTCAGCATAGCCTTACATCGCGGCAAGGCCGCCCACCTTGGCGACTTGCGGCGCCTCTTGCGAGCCGGCTGCCTCGTCGGCAGCAAGGCGAGGGGGTGCGTCGCTCGTGCCACATTTTGCACTCGGGGGCTGTGAGTGGAACGTGCGATGGCGACATAATTAGCAAGCCGAAAACTACGGAAGCCCATCATAGCCTTAAATCACAGCAAGGCCGCCCACCTTGGCGACTGGCGTCGCTTCATTTGAGGCCGGCTGCGACTCGTCGGCAGCAAGGCAAGGGGGTTCGTCGCTCGTACCAGCTTTTTCAATCGGGGGCGGTGGATCGAACGTGAGATGGCGACATAGATAGCAAGCCGAAAACTACAGAAGCCCACAACTCCCTTACATCGCAGCAAGGCCGCCCACCTTGGCGACTGGCGTTGCTTCTAGTAAGGCTGGCTACAACTCGTCGGCAGCGAGAGCAGGGAGTGCGTTGCCCGTGCCAGCTTTTGCAGTCGGATACTGTCGGTCGAACCTATGCAAAGGCGACATAATTAGCAAGCCGTACAAATACAAAGCTGCCACAGCACTATATCGCAGCACGGCAACACCCCCCTCCCCCCGCTCTCCATCCCGCCTATTCCGCAGCTCTTACCGTGGGCATGGTGGTTGTCGCGCCTTTAGCCTCCGAGCCGCTGGCATCCGGCACGCCCTCACCCCCGCCTACTGCGAGCGCAAGTCCAGAGGGCGCGCGTGGCTGCCGACGTGCCGGCTCCCTGCCCGCTGCTCTCCCCAGCGTGGCTATCGCCAGGCGTAGGCCAGTCCTCGGCCGCATCGCCAGCGGCAGCCAAACTCGGCGACTTATGCCTGCCGCTGGCGGGCCATGCCCCTGACCCGGCACTGACTGCGTATCGGCCTGGCTAGGTCCAACGGCCAGGGCCGCCACGCGATGAGCGCGTTGGGTGGGGGCACGTCCAACAGACGAAGCCCTTGGCCGAGAGGGTCGGGCGGGTCGGCTGGCAGACTCTCGAGAGGGTGGCCGCGTGCGGAAGGGGGGGGGGTGGGGGGGTTGCTAGGCACCTCCATCGGGATGGGGCCTACCCCAACATGCGTGGCAATAGCCAATAGCGTGAGCTACAAGTCTCGATATGGCAGGGAATGCAGGGCAGGTAAGGCACAGGGACGCAGGCACGTAAGAGGCGGCAACATGCCTACTCAACTGTGCAGACCTACGCCGAAGGTAGGTGGAGTCCATTCATGTCACGGATCCGGGCGCCCGCGCGATTGTGTGAAAGTTAAGACGATCATGCCTGTGTCGCGTGGGGTCCTTTCCTATGAATAACTGTCTGCCACGGCCCGGTTTGGATTTAGGGCGGCCTTGGCGGTGGTGGAGAGGCAGTAGTACTGCGCAACCCCCCCACTCGAGTGGGCATGATAACGGATGGCGGCGGCGACGCGAGGATACAGTACTTTGCGCTGTATATATGTGTAGTACATTGTTTCGCGCGCGAGCTCCTAAATTGTACCATTTTAGTTGGGCAATCTATGAGCGTCGTGGATTGGACCATTTACGCTCTAATATTGCCCTTTTCCTCTAATGGAGTGTCCGACTAATAACCCCGCGCAATCCCCTTTTGCCGAACCCATACAGACCACTAATCGGAAATAAATTCAATTCTTTCCGACAATGCTGGTAAATGCATCAGCTGCCACAATTTGACCCTGTTCCGGTGGTCTAGTCCCCATGATTCGATCTCGAAAATTTTTCCCTCCGGCGCCCTTGCGCAGTCTAGAGATACTACATTTGTTCTTATCCTTATCTCGTGGTGCGCCCACAAATTTCAGGCTTTGTCGAGCGGATGATCTGCAGCATTATTTATTCAAATGTCGATTTTGATATATTTTCGTCTCCCGAGTTAGTTGAGGTGTGTTACCCTTCCTAGGGTCACCTTAACCCGCTTTCAACTCATGCATCTTGCCGCCTAATCCATTGCTCCAGCCCTTAGGGTGTGATGCGGTTTTCTGCCTTAGGAATTGTTGATGTTGACCTTGTTGATGAAAATACACATTGATCTTCCCAATCATGTCCCAATTTGGCCCCATCATCCCTTTTGGTGTGTATTTCGCGGCATTGATGCTACTTGCAGTAATTTCCCCCATATTCCCACTGATTGCGACGTGTTCCACCCTCGGTTGGGCCCATACGGGGCTTGTCGCCAAGTGTATGGCCACCTCGACTCTTCGCACCGGTCCACCTGGTGGACGAGTTATCGCTGCCAGGCCTTCGATGTGAATGGGAAAGTGTTTGGCGTCTTCTCCTGCTATTATGTTTACCTTATGTATTACCATACATGCGGGCGGTTCCCCGCCGCCGCTGGGCTCATGGGCTGGGCGGTGTGCGCGTGCTACGCGCCCGCTATGATGAGGGGTATGCGCGCGCGCTGTTTGCGCGCGGCCAGGCCGCCCTCGCCAAACAAATTAATTGCCGCCTCTGCCTGGCCTCTGTAGAATTTTTCCGGCCCGGCGGGCGCCAAAACAATCATCTACCCAAGGGGGCACGGTTTGCCAAAGAATTCTAGCTCGCTTACAGTGGAGGCTAAGACAACATGCTTGGCATGGGTGTCTCCTAGCGAAAAAAAAGATGGCCGAAGGTGGGTGGGTGCGCGAACCGGTTGAGACGAGCGCAAAGCAGAGAGTGCCGGTGCCCGAGGGTGGATCCCTCAGGTCGTGGTGCTGGTGCGGGCCGGCAGGCCTTAGTCCGTGCGCCGACCGCGGGGTTCGTGCGCGGTACGACATAGCTAATGTATTGTGAACCTCTAGATGACTATATATGACCATTTACCCAAGGGGGCTCTGTTTGCCATAGTCGAAAGCCACAGGGTAGCACATGCAGATTAGTCCAGCGGCCGGACGGGGACGAGCCAGCTGAAGAACCTCCATGCCGCAAGAGTCGGGCGCATGGTCGGGTCGATGTACCTGCATGTAACCCCGTACGTCACTGTTCTTCGACCAACCGCCCACGTGTCTGATGGCCGGCAAGGAAACGCCGATGCAGCTTGCTGCGGAGGCCGCGCCCTTACGCGAACTGAGCAATGTCCACTTGAAACCGGGGGGCGGTCGGGCGCCCGCCGCAAGATAGGCGTTCCGCAACTACTCGCTGAGAGTGGCTGAAACTGACCAAGTGATGGCGGAAGGCTCCAGCGGGGAGACGATCCAGAACTTGGGCGGCGGGCGGGCGCCGTAGAAACGGCGGCAGTAGGCGGCGCAACCGTACCGCAGCGACGGCGGAGGTGCAGCCATGCCGGCGTGGCAGCCGAAAGGCCACGACGCTCCTGACGACGTGCCGTCCAACCCTCGCGCGCGCTCCCCGCCGTTCAGAAAAGAAGAGGTCGCGGGTAGGCGGGTATGTAGACGATCGTCTCGGTGGCAAGGTCGTGCGGCAGCTGGTACCAACGTCGTCCTGGCTAGTGCGCCGCGATGACCGGGGCGGCTGCGCCGGACTGTCGCAATTTGTCCGCCAAATCGTCCAACAACGTCCACGGGAAATTGCAATAATTGCGTTCCCTACGCCACAATTCGTCCGGCAAATGAAGAGAATCCAGCGCTTCGCAACGTGGGTCGCGCCAGCGGGAATTGTACCGTGGAAGTTGCGCGTTTTCCATCGACGCGAATCCGTCGATGGTGTGGGGACCCCACAAGCGCTGCATGTACGCGGATATCCGCGGATTGAGTTGCCAGTCGGCGTCGTCCGGCTCCCTGCTGAGCCGGTCCGCCCAAATGTTGGCCGTGGAGTAGATGTACCGGGGTCTGATGGAGTTGTCGTGGATGTCCAGGAGGTGCCATAGCTTGCGGAGCTCCTCCATCATCATGACCAGCGACCGAGAGGTAAGGTTGGTGAGCGCTGCCACCACGGCCGTGTTGTCCTCGTGCATCAAAACGAGCCGTCCTCGCAGCTGCGGCAGGAACGATTCGACCACGTGACGTACCGCGCGAAGCTCCTTCCACGTGATGTGATGCGCGCGGTCGTCCTCGTACAAGAAGCCGCGCGCTTGGTACGCGTTGTTGTTGTTCAACACAGCCCCCCATCCATACGAACTGGAGTCCGCGTGTAGATATGCGGTCTCCATCGGCTTGTACGTAGAGCGACCGTTGTGCTGCGAAGGCGGTACATGGGTCCACCATTTCAGATCGCGGCGCAGCTGGTTCGTCATCTTGACGCGTCCGTCCCAGCCCTGCCGGGTTGCGTGCAGGACGCAGTGCAGCTCTCGCAAGAAGACGCGGGCCGGCGCAATTGCCAGGTACACAAACAGAGCCTTTCCCGCAAAAGACGCCAGCTGCCGGGCCGGCAGCCAACGCCTGTCGGAGGCTGCGCAGCCCAGGAGAGAGCGGGCGGCCTTGGCTAGCGCGATGAGCTTCTCCTCGGGGGCGCGGAACTCGCCGCGCTGCAGGTCGACGATCAGCCCTAAGTGAGGGCCGACTTGGGCGGTTTCCTAGACTCCCTTGTTGGGGTTGCGCAGCATGCCCATGCGGTCCAGTAGGATGCTCAACCGGACGCGTAGCTCCAGGGCTGCTTCGCGGGAGTCCGCGAGGAAAAGAAAGTCGTCCATGTAGGGTAGGAGCCGCTCGCCCCGCTAGCGGGTGTTGCGCAGGAAACGGCGAGTAGGCTTGGACGGGGCCGTGGGAGGTGGCGATGGGTCGCGCCGCTTCAAGGGTGTCCGCAGGTAGTCCGTAAAAGCCGTTGTCAACTTGCAGAAGTAGTACGACGAGCATGTTCAGCACATCGGTAGACACGCCAGTCGCCACAACTCCCCCCGGTAGTTCACGGCGAAGAAATCGCGCTTCTCCTCCCGAATCCCGAGGGCGTAGTAGCCATCGGCCAGGTCCATCGAAACGAACCAGTCGCCTGCGCGCGCCACGTGCCGCAAGTGCTTGAGCGTCTCGTAGGACATCTCGAGGGTCTTGTACCACTTGTTGAGCTCTCGTAGGTCGATGATGAGGCGCCACTTGTTGGTGCCGGGCTTTGGGACTTGAAACATTCTGGATACCCACTTGTCGCAGCGTCCTCGCTCTCACGCGCCAATAGCCTCAAAGCGGGACATTTCCGTAGCCATTAAGTCTAGCGGTGCTTGAGTGGCGTCGCGCATAGAGACGCCGTGGTGGTAGGGACAGGGTGTTGTCCGTTCTTGAAGCGGATCCGGACTCCTTGGCGGATCCAACTCAAGACGTGTCCGCTAGCGCGCCGATGCTCTCCATGTCGCGCCATCTTCTCCGCACACGGTGTCGCATGTAGAGGGTGGTAGGCGTACATGATTCGGCACGGCGGGCCACGCCGTCACTTGGTGACCTCGGCCATGGCCTTGTCGGCTGCTGCGGCCGACGCTGCGGCCTTCCGCGCTGCTGCGGTTTGCTCACGTTGCTTGCGCCTCTCGGCGGACTCGGTGGGGGCGGGCTTGTCGGGGGTGGCCTTAGCGAACGCGGCCGTGGCACGGGCCTTGCCCGCTGCGGAGAGGTTTATCGCGAGAGTCTTATCGTCGAACGCTCGGCGGAGCCGGTCGAATTGCCCGGACACAGCGATGCGTCTTGGGGTGCAAGACTTGGCGTGGGCGAGTTCGACGAAGACTCGGCCCGCTTCCGTAGCCATCGATCCGTTCTTGGCGAGCTAGAGGTAGTTCAACAGGGAACGGGTGGCCATCTCCGTCGCCAAGTGGGTATAGTAGCAGGCTCGGAGCTCGGCAAGGGCCGCAGCCATGCTTTCCGCCGTAGCATACTCGGTCGAAAGCGACTCAAGAGCGCAGCGCATTGCCTCGTTGGCGCAGCTATTGAAGAAGGCATAGCAGCCTAGATGCATGTACTCGTGGTACGCTGCACGACTCCGCTTCTCCGCGAGGCCGCGGGCGGTGTCGTTGGTCAGGGTCCATAGGAGAGGCTCGTTGACGTCGCGCGGGGGTCGATCCAGACGGGGGGGGGGGGGGGGGGGGATAACTCGGCCGTAGTAGGCAAAGTTGACGTACTCGAGCTTGTCGTCGGGTGCGTCTAGCTCAACAGGAAGGGGCTCTCGCGCTCCTTGCTCACCATCCTCGGGCGCAGGCGCGCCCGCGGGGCTGGCTGGTTGGGTGCCTTCCGGAGGAGGCAGGTTTGTGGGGGGTGGGCGAGTCGAGCGAGCAAGGCGGCCGTAGCAGCCTCGAATTGCCCGGCCATCCGCTTCTCCAGGGCTTCCGCTTGGGACGTCATGCGTTTTTCCAACTCATCCGCTACATATTCCGCTGCGGCGTTGCCCGGGGCGTCGCCGACTTAGCGGCGTCTTCCGGTATATGGCGAGGGGTCATCCCGTAGTCGCGGGGTGGGGAATGTGTAGCATCTCGGGAGGCTGAGGCTCGGGTCCGAGTCGGCATAGAGTAAGCTGACACTCTGCTCGAATGCTAGTGCGCGAGCCGGTTGAGGCGAGTGCAAAGCAGAGAGTGCCGGTGCCCGAGGGTGGATTCCTCATGTCGTGGTGCTGGTGCGGGCCGGCAGGCCTTAGTCCGTGCGCCGACCGCGGGGTCATGCGAAGTACAACACAGTTAATGTAAACCTCTAGTGCGTCGGGCAAATATGTTGTATGGTATATATACAACACGAGTATACAACACGGGTCGCGTCGGCATCATTGACGGATTTTAATTACATACTACTAATACTACGCGGGCCGTGCTCCTAACAGAAGCGTAGCCCTCTAAGATGTTGTAGCATCGCACCACCGGTTTGGGTACGGGGAGGTTTGCCCGGTGGCGGCCTAGTCCGCGCTACGGTTGACGCTGTAAACCGCGAGCTCTTGGCCGGTCATGCGGCGGTGCCGGGTCCAACATGCGACGCCCTTGGGCCTCTTGCTCGGGATGCACGGAGGGATGTCGCAGTCCGGGCACTTGTAGGACGTCCAACCCTCATTGTCATCGTCCACACGGCACATAGTGCAGCGGGCTTGCTTGGTGGCGTTGTCGTTGCCGGGGCGTTTGCCGAGGTGCATGATGCTGTGAGGCAGCGGGGGTGACTCGGTGGTGATGTCGGCCAGTACGCGCTCGGTCCTGCGAGTCGGCTCCACCTCCCCTGTCAGCCCATCGTGTATCCGGGCCTTGCACATTAGGTCGGCGAAGTTGACCACGGTTGACTCTTTGAGTGGGTGGTGCCTCGGGAGGTGGTGCTTCGCGAGCTTCCAACAGTCGGTGACGTGAATGCCGGCCATGATGGTGTGCAGGCGGAACTAGCGGTCCTGCGTCAACCATAGCTCCTCCAACATGAGGTCGTGCTGGCGGCTCTGGTTGTGGTTGTCGACGCGCGGACTCCGAGCGAAGTACTGCGAGACCATGTCTGGACGAGGTATGGGCTTGGTGGTGATGTTGTTGAGGTCGTCAGCCCAACGTTGAACGTACGGATCGCCATTGTGCACCCCCCCCCCCAGCTCCCTCCGTAGACAGAAAGAATAACAACATCCTCAAGTTGCACTTGTACCCGATTGCCATCACGCCCACACCCTCATCAAAGGAGCGGAGAACCACGCGACTGCCGGCGGGCTTGTCCTTCACGTGTGACTCCATGTAGGCCTTGGCGTACAGAGAGTGGGATGTCTGGACACAATAACCAATGAAGTGCCGGCATGTCTTGCCCACAGCGACTGCGGCTTGGCACAACCATCCAGCAAAAGAATCAGTTTCACACATTTACATGCATGCATGCACTGCACTGAATTGATATCTATGTTGTTGTACCTTGACAAATGCAAACCAGCTGTCGCCCTGCAGGAGCAGAGCGCTCAGCCATCCGCAGGGTGCAGGCGGCAGTCACACCCAGCTCAGGTGCGTACTCCTTCAGCCTCATAGCATCCCTGCCCTCCTGGATCTCAAAATGTCGGAGCTGACGGGCAGGGCATAGCTTGTCTCGGCTCCGTGAAGGGGGCCGTCGACAGTGCTCTGGCCTACGTACGGAGCGTAGTCGAGTCAGTTGTCTTTGTAATATTTGAAAAAAACATCCGCCAGGAAACAGACGCAATCGCACGGCCGCCCACCCACACACGTCGACAAAATCCCCACAAGCCGACGACATACTGTCCAAGCAAGGTATTAGACGAGTGCACGGTGGTAGAGGAGACACACCTGGGACAGGGCGCCAGCGCCGGTGGGTTGCAACTTCAACACGTTGGTGGTCTCGCATGACTCTGTGCCATCATCCCACCTGATGCGGAACTTGTTGCTGGCGACCGACTCGACGACGTTACCAAACTTCAAGGCCCTCTGTTGGCGTACTGTGCCGAGGGCAGCGGGTTCAAATGGCCCTCGACGGGCGGCCACACGGCTGTTGATCTCGATAGGTTTCCTCATGGTGGAGAGGTGGGTGGGTGGTGGGGGCCGCCTTGTGTTGGCCGATATGCGCACTCCAGCGAGCCCGGGTCAACTTTGGTATATTTTTTCGCGCTCGGGGGACCTCCCCTGACGCCCGGTTGGTCATCATGCCAGTTTTGCCCATAGTACTGTTGGGCGACACGTTTTGTTGTATATACATGTTAAGACCCAAGTACGAAAATGCCATGTGTATACACAGGTCATGGTCAAAATGCCATGTGTATACACATGGCATGTAGGTGCCCTCTGTATACACAGGGCATTACCTTGTATGCCCTATGTACACACAGGTCACTTGCATTGACTTGTGTACACGCAGGTCATTTTGACCATGACCTGTGTATACACAGGTCACTTGAAATCGCCCTGTGTACACACAGGTCATGGAAAATGACCCAAGTGCGAACATCGCTGCCTTGTTTGTACACAGGTCATCTGACATATGACCCAAGTACATGTTTTCACCCAGACCATTTCACAGATGCCCCATGTGCAAACAAGGTGTCGGGCTTTAGGTATCATTGGTGACCCGTGTATACACATGTCGATACCGTAATGACCTGTGTGTACATGGGTCATGATCACTTTGACCTGTGTGTACACGGGTCATAAAAAGTGACCTGTGTGTACACGGGTCAAAGTAAACATGACCCGTGTACACACATGTCATTACGGTATCGACATGTGTATAGACAGGCAAAATAATGACCTTTTGTTACACATGTCAATTAAAAATATGACCTTTGTATACACTTGTCAAATTGATGACCTGTGTATACACAGGGCGACCTGTGTGTACACGTGGCATTTTCGTACCTGGATGGGTCTTAACATATATATACAACATTTTTGCCCGAGGCACTAGATGACTACATCTGACCATATGATTCGTACATCCCTTGTCGCTTGGTTGAGCGGTCGTCTCGTACGCGAGAGGTCCGGGTATCGATTCCCGGCCGATGTATTTCGGCAATATCGTCCCGGCGTGTCCTGGGTTTACCCGGTTGATGCATTAGCCCGTCGGGGTTCGAATGGGGCAATGGTCTACGGGCTATGCCAGACCTACGACTGCGGTTGGCGCAAGTGCTCGGGCGGCTTCGGCCAATGTCGCGGGGCGAACTGTACTTTTTCCCCTACCTCTTGGGTTGAGCGGAGGAAAAGGAGAGCCGCGTCCGAAAACGCCTGGAATACGAGAGAATCGATACCGGTCGCAATACGGTTTTATCACGGATTTTGAGGCGTCCTCCGTCCTCCGTCCGTCCTCCGTCCTCGTGTGCTGCGTCTTCGTGAATGAACCGTCATACGTTCGATCTTTGCTCGTTTGATTTCTAGGCACTCCTACCACAATCCGTAAAATCCTGCGACTAAGACGAATCTATCGTGAATTACACCGGAAACATACTGCAGAAATCACGAATGTCCTCCGTCCGTCCTCCGTCATACGCGCTTCGTGTATGAACCGTCATACGTTCGGTGTTCGGTCGTTTGATTTCACGGTACAGGTACGAGGATGGTAAGGTTCTGAATGGATGCGCGTGTATTCTAGCCCAGGCACGTCATATATTCGTCTGAAACGCCAAAATAACGCGGTACCGCAGCGCGTTTTTATTGCTGAATCAGCAAGCGAGACTCGCCCTCTTTATTTATACAGCGACCATACTACGGTAGTCCAAGTATGTGCTGCTGTAAAATGATGCTGGAAAAAGGGGTCGCCGCGGTGCGGGGGCAGTCCGCCGACCCGGGGCCCGGCGTCCGTCGACGGACGGGCGACGGTCGAACGACGGCGTCCGGCGTCCGGTGCCGGTACAGGCGGCGGGCATGGCGATTCGCGCCGTGCCCGCCCCGTAGACCTGACGACCGGCCCGACCTGCGCGGCCTCGTGCGGGATGCGGGCCGCCTGTAGGCGGCTTGTACTGTATCGCTGATCTTGTAGTGCTGCTTTTTTGGGGGGGGGGTAATACAACTTTTAGCGGTGGGTTGGGAACTGGCCTTTTTGCACACCAGTAGTCAGCGGCCCGCTTTTACGCGGCTTGCAGATTTAATCTGTTTTACCAAATAATACCTCTCTTTTGAAAAATAAATTACTGACAAACCTAACGCTAAAAGCATTATTACCCGGAAACAACAGGATTACAAGATCAACACTATAAGCCGGCTAAAAGCGGCCCGGATCCCGCACCACGCTCAACCCAAGAGGTAGGGGCACCTCCACAAATCCCCGGCGCGAAGCGCCGCTTAGTACTTTTATGATTCGTTAAATCGTTCAGCAGTGCAGCATGCCGCCCCGCCAGTCTACAGACAATTCGGGAGTTCACCGGCTGCGGACTCGCGGGCCTCTGCTCAGCCTTGTTCATATCGACCCGTTGGAGATGGCTTGCCCACCAGGCAGCGTCGGAGCGCCTGCAGTAGGAGAGGGTGCCGTTACACCACGAAGCTACGCGAAGCTGAAACTCTGCCAGCAGCACACCGGAATCGTAACGACGCTGGTGCAGAAGCGCGCCGCGGACCTGGCGGCAGTGAACGCACTCAGGGCCTCCGGTGCAAGCCACGACGAGCTACACTCAGCTTCCGCAAAGCTGTGGGATTGTCGGCCGATCTGTTTCCGCACGCTTAGATCAATCCCAGTGGAGTGGCTGGACGAAGACTAGGCCAGCTCACGATCATCGGACACCCCCCTCGTCAGCAACACATTCGGCATGCACAATTAACGCTACCGTGAAGCCCCGGCCCGACCATATCTACGTTCACCCAGCGATGAAACACTGGACCCATAACATACTGCACATAGAAACTTTCAAACATCGCATTGATCGACCAGATCGGCAATGCGCATTTAAGGCTGCCCTCAGCGCGTGTATGGACATGTAACGCCAAATGCGTTGCGTCTCGGTGGAACCGACAGGCCCGCGTCCCGAGAGCGAACAGCCCAGCGCGCTGCGCGTTCCAAGTAAAGAAGCCCCGATGCCTACGACACGGGTGACTTTGGCACGGCGCGATCAACACTTGCATACGCAGCGGCTGGTATGGACTTGTGAATCGCCCAAAGCCTCAGCGCGTCGCGCCAGCCGCATGCCATGCTCGCGGCCCCTGTAGCAACCCCTCGTGACGTAAGATGTCGTTTCAAATATGCCTTGCACCGGGTGGCATTCGCGCTGGAAATCATTCTCCAGGAAACAGCACTCACCTGCCGCATACGTGTAACTGCTGCTATAAATCCTCCAGCTCGGCAGCCACTAGCCACAACTACTGTGAAATCTTAAGCTACCAGCAGCCATAGCGTATCAAAAACATCCAGCACTTGCATAGCCTGTCTGTAGTATCCAGCTTATTGTGTCGAGAGCAGACCTACTAGTCTTCTTCTTTCTTGACTCCTGCCTGATCCTCCTCTTGCTTCTTCGGCTGAGTTGTCGCCGCCGCAGCTGCTGGAGCGTAGTCCCACAGCTGCGGTGCCGGGCGGGCGGCCAGCAGCTGCTCCATGTCCGGAGAACACACCACGCGCTGTGCGACATCCCCCAGGAACACCGCGTGTCCTGCTTCGGCATTCATTGCCCCAACATCCTGCCACGGCATGCGTGGCAAGGACCTCAGCATTAGGGCCAGGGATGCATGCAGCCAGTCTAGTGCCATTCGCATCATGGCCTGTGAAACCGCAGTCACGCCCGCTGTCCCCTACGCCCTCCTTGCACCCCTTCACAGCGACAGTTGCGCTACATCCTCACCACATGGCGGCGCTACACAGGAGGACATGGTCACCTGCCGGAAGCCGCACGGGACGCCTGGCTGCACATCCAGCAGCACCTCCCCGATCTGCATCTTCACCTTGCCGCTCTCAAACACCAGTAGCTTGCCAATCTTGCCCGCTGGCAGCTTCGATAGCGACATACATGGCAGCTCCGGCGGGATGTTTTGCGCCAGCAGCTCCCGATGTGCGGACCGCTGCCCTGCCTGCTTGGCAGACGGCCAGTCAGCGTTGGGCCAGTCGCAACATGCGTGCAAAAAGAAGAGGGTTTGGCCGGGGGGGGAGGGGGGGGGGGGCATGAAACGTCCAGCCACTTGCGCAGCAAAAGAGGCCAATGAGAGAAAGGCTAGGCAATGCGGGGGAGGGCAGCTGCCACAAGGCCAGATATGTATGTGAAACCAGCTATGCTTGTGATCAGTGACAGGGGATGGGGCTGATGTCTTATATATGGGCAAAATGGTCGCGGAAGTGAGACCCGAGGTGGCAACGCGCCTTCGGGTTGCGGATTGGGAGCACATCAGGCATCTGGAACAGCAGGAGCTGGTCATCGTCGTGGCTGCTGAGAAGGCCCATCTCCTCCGCCGCGTTGCCCTCAACCATTTCTGCGGTGGCGAGATCCGGCGGCGCAGCAATCTCGTCGTCCATGTCAAGGCTCTCCATGCCGGGCGGCTCCAGCGGCAGCACTGTGGGGTAGTACTGATCGGGGTCCAGGAACCCGGTGACGCCCTGGACAGCAAGCGGCGGGAAGGGTAAAGAGTGATGTTGAGCAGAGTGTTGGGATCCAGCACATTCGCATGCATGCCATAAATTCCTGTTGCACCTCGTACACCCACCGGCCCAAACATATGCCCGTCATGGACCCAGGCCCCGCGCATTGATGAGAGCCGGTCCCGTGGCTGTGTCATGCAAACTGACAAGTTGCTCCGGGTGCCACCACCAACAGCCTCACAGCTCGCCTCCCCTCCCTGGCGCAAAGAGAAGGAAGGAGAGGAAGGAAGGGAAATACAGGGGGGGGGGGGGGGGGGTCACCTGCTGAGCCGCCTTGAGACCGTCCTCATCCTTTATGTCCGCGTTTGCGCTGCCTCCTGCCCGGCTTCCCCCAGCACCGCCCCCGCCACCTCCACCTCCACCGCCCCCGCCCCCGCCGCCCCCGCCAGGCCGAGTCTTGGCAGAGAGTGCAGAGGGTATGGATGACTCCACCTGTGCGCCAAACACCACCTGGTGCCGGACCACGCCGCGCCCGCGAACCGCCCCCCTCCCCCGCCCGCGCCGGTTGCTGCCGCGATTGGCAATGTCGCTTTGCGCCTGGGCCGTGGCAGCAAGGAAGGGTGAGTGTGTGTGTGTGTGTGTGTGTGGGGGGGGGGGTTGAGCGCAGTGAGCAGGTAGAACAGACAGCCACTGCGTCAAGCTAAATAGCCTCCATACAAGGGATCAAATGCAGCCTAGCCGAATGCTGGGGCTGGCCATAGCCAGAGGGGGACGCATGCTTGGCAGTGGGGAAGGCAGGAGGGGCAGGTGCCTGCCTGCTTAATGAGCTCCTGGAAGTCATCGGCCTCCATGCCTGGTGCCCCGCTGCCTGACGGCCCGGCTCCTGGCTCATCCTTCACCTTACGGCGCGCAGGATTTACGGGCGCGAAGCGTTTCTGCGGGGGCAGGCGCCAAGTTGCACAGACGGACGTAGAATGGGTGCTCAGAGTGGCACACACACCACAGCAGTGCAGTGCGTCGTGGAGGAGGATGCCCCCGGCCTCCCCTCCTCAACTGCCATATATCCCGCGGTGCCCACCTTCTTGGCGCCGCCTTTCATGACAGGCTCGTCCTTCACCGCCCCCACTGGCAAGGCTTCGGTGGCAGGCTCGGCCTTGACTGCCTCCGGTCCACTCAGGCTGCCTGGGATGTGCCAACAGAGGAAGGGGCAGCACAATTGAAGTAGCTGAGGGTGGCTAGAGGCTTCAGGCACCATAGAAACCCGCCAGCTGCGAGCCGTATGAGAGGGATCCCGCCTGATGGGCTTATCCCTAGCCATTGTCGCAGTCCGGGACTCAGGCTGTGTGCCGTTGGCTTGTACCCTCGTCTCCCCTTTAGGACAGCTTGCTCACACACACACACACACACACACACACACACGCGCGCGCGCGCGCGCACGCAGCTCTCGGCAACGCAACTGCCTGGCACGCCCCGTGCCCGTACCTAAGCGGCCACCCGGATTCTGCGTCTCGTCGGCATGGGGTCCCACGCGGCCGCCGCCCCGCCGGGAGCCGTGCCGCCCCGCCATGCCTGCCGCGAAGCCGCCGCCGCCGCCGGACGTCTGACGCGCCGCACCGGGCCACCGAAGCTGTGCAGCACCGACACGGAGACTACCACCGCGGTTTCCCGCGTTGTGTTGTCGCGCTGTTTGCTTTTCCGGCACGCGCGCTGTGCCTGGGGCGCCGTGGCGGAGCGGTCCAAAGTGTGCGGCGGTCTTTTGATGAAAACTGCTGTGGTACCAGCAGTGCAGTTTCGATACTGTTCACCAGTGGCGCCCCTATCGTGATGGATTTTTGGTTACATGGAGAGCGTCCAGAGAATACACGCAAAGTACTGGGGAAGGAAAAAGCCTACATTTAAAGCCCCTATCGTCGGCCGCATGCATGATGCTGGATCAGTTGACCTCATCACCTGAGGGCTTTATCTTCTTTATCAGACAACCCCTACTCCTAGATCAGACGTCAGCACGGAACAAAATAATTACTTACATGAGCTAGCAGCAGAAGGCGATATCGGAAATCACGGAACAAAATACAAGTACATGTCAGTCCATATTAGGGTTTTAGGATTTGGGGTTTAGTAAACCCTACAACCCTACTGTATGTTTACTGTATGACGTTGAGGATTAAGGATTAATAAGGATGCGCTGCTGAAAGATTTTATGGTAAATAAGCGTCCTGATGAATACATGTGCACATGACTCACGGCATAGGGCATATGCAGCAAGTAGTGTGTATGACCTTATCAGGCGACCGTTTCAGACATGCTGTCGTGTATATAGAGACTATCTATGGGGCGGCAACGTCATCAACCATAATAAATCAATAATATAGCGCAGCAGGGCGCGCGCGGCTATCCGTCATCGCTGGCGGCGGCGGCGCGCAGGTGTGCGCGTCGCTCGCCGCCCCTCTGCTGCTGCTTCCGCTCCCATCGACGCGGCTGCTGCGGATCCAACCAAGCCCGATGACGGCGCGTATCGCCAGCAGTCTGAAGCAGAGTTGTCCCTCTTCGCCACCTGCCAGCAAGGCAGACCCGAGAACCCGCCGCACTCCGTCGGCCATCTGAGCATCCTGTTCTCGCGCCGCAAGTCACTGCAGGATGGTGGGCGGCGCCGCGTGCGAGCTGCGGTACAACGCGCGCGGTGTGCCGTTCGGCCCGCTGGTGGCGGCCGCGCTGAGCGGCTTCGCTCTAGACGCCAAGGAGGACGCCACGCTCAAGCCCGGCGCACCCCCGATCATGACGCTGGCCAGCAGGTGGGCCGCCCTGCGCACCGAATGACCGGCGCCCACCCGCTGACAGCGATCGTTGCTGGCGAGGGGGCTCCCTCCTCCGTATCGCATTTCTTCAATATGGGCTGATTGCGCTGCGCGCCAGCCGGCCGGCTCGTTAAAGGGGGGGGGGGGGGGGGGGGGGCTGTCAGGGTCGAGATTCGGGTGACCGGGGCCCACTGGCGCCACAAGGCATACGTGCTCGGGGGTGAGGGCGGCTGTGTGGGGATTGAATGGAGGGGCTGAAGCTGCGGACGAGGAAGTGCCCCCCTCCCCCAACCTCCCTTCGGGTTCTTGTGCCCCTCCCGCACGCCTGGCCGATGGCGGCTGATGGATGGGCTGACTCAGGCTCCATGGCACCGCGGCGGCCAGGGATGAGGTCACTGGTAACCAGGCCATTCTGCGCTACATCGCCCGCTCCTCCCAGTCGGCGGCCCTATACGGCGACGGCCCCCTCGCAGCGATGCATGTGCGCCCCCCCCCCCCCCCCCCCCCCCCCCCCCCTACCCGCTCTCAGGCCCGTACATCCTCCCAGCTATCCCCAGGCTGGCCCCTTACCGCCCCCACCCCCGCGTGCCAGGTGGACGAGGTGCTGGACTTTGCCGCCGCATCGCTGGCGCCCGGCCCCGCCTTTGAGGCCACCTGCCTGCGTCTGAACGAGTACCTCGCGCTGCGCACCTACTTTGGCGACGAGCGCGTCACCATCGCCGACCTGCTGGTGTGGGGCGTGCTGCAGGGTGCGCCGCCATCAACCCCCCCCCCTCCCCCTGTGGGGCTGTGCCACACCCCGGCAGCCCTCCGGCTGACCGGCCTGATACTTGCTAATCCTATCCTATCCCTAATGCTCCGCCCAACCCCCCCTCCCCCAATACAAAATCGCCGCCTGCCAGGGCTGCCCATCTGGACCAAGTTCCAGAAGAGCCCGCAGCTGCCGCACCTCATCCGCTGGTACAGCCACTGCTGCTCGCTGCCGCCCTTTGCGGGAGTGATCGGCGCGTACGACACGCGCAAGAAGCGGCACTCGGAAATGGTGGCCAAGAGCAGCGCCAAGAGCGGCACCGGCTCCAGTGCGCCCCCCCCCCCCCCCCCCCCCCCCCCCCGCGGCCTTCCCCACCTTGGATGCCATGCCCTCTCTGCGGCCCCACCTGCTGGGCGCGGGTTGGTGCGGATGGCTCCCGCCGCCACGCGTAGCTATGGGAGGGTGGCACTCCACTGCAGCACCGCTCGCCATGCGCCCGGGCCCTGTGGCACCGGCGCTGCCTGACTGGCCGGCTGCCGGCATGGCCTGGGCGGCAGGTGTGGCGGGCGAGCTGGTGCTGCCGGGCGCGGAGATGGGCAAGGTGGTGACGCGCTTCCCGCCGGAGCCGTCGGGCTACCTGCACATCGGCCACGCCAAGGCCGCGATGCTCAACGCGCACTTTGCGCGGCAGTACAAGGGCAAGCTCATTGTGCGCTTTGACGACACCAACCCCTCCAAGGTTCCCCCCTCCCTCCTCCATGGTCACCCGTAGCTGCCTGCACAGCCGCCCCACGCTGCAAAACCGCCACACGCTGCACGGAAGCACACCAAAGTCACATGGTACGGAGCTTGCATGGCGGCCAGCACCAGGGGGCGACTGTTGGGGCACTGCACGGTGTTCCTTGGTGGCGCAACACCTTCCCATTACTCTCCTTGTTGGCATGGAGAAGGGGGGGGGGTCCTCTTGCAGTTTGTGTCCTCTGGTGGACGGATTATCTTCTTTCATTTTCCCTTGGAAAGGGGGAGGGGGGGCAGGAAAGGTTCGGCAGCACTTAGCCGTCCTTATCACCAAGTGGGTCAGTCTGCGGCGCCATACGGCCAGCCTGCCACAGCCTCTGCGTCTCCGGCCATGAGGGCGGACTGATAGAGTGACGTGTGCTGCGCACTCACGTGCTCAGAGATGGGAGTGTGTCATTCGTGGTCTTCTAATGCAAATACGGTGCAACTTTATACAATCGATGATAAAGCATGGGGTGTTTATTCCACACTGCAAATGAAACTTACGGGTGCCGTTGGTCTGCGGCGACGGTCCTCTGCTCTGCGGGTCCGACGAGCGTGGCGCGGGGCTGACTGTTGTGAGTGGTATGGCCGCAGGAGAAGGACGAGTTTGTGGAGAACATTCTGACGGACATCGCCACGCTGGGCATCACCTACGACCGCCTCACCTACACCAGCGACTACTTTGACGCGCTGCTGCAGCAGGCGGAGCTGCTCATCAAGGCGGGCGTCCTCTACGCGGACGACACCCCCGTGGAGCAGATGCGCGAGGAGCGCATGGCCATGAAGGAGTCGGCCCGGCGCGGGCGCACTGTGGAGGAGAACCTGGAGGTGCTCGGCATCCTGCCTCCCCCCCCTTCCCCTCCCCGCATGCTATGCATGCATGCAGAGGCGGGGATGCTTCATGCCCGGATCCTCACAGTGTGCCCGCCCTGGGTGTGCGTCCCTGGCAGGTATGGAGGGAGATGGTAGCCGGCAGCGAGGTGGGGCAGACCAACTGCATGCGCTTCAAGCTCAACATGCAGGACACCAACGGCTGCATGCGCGACCCTGTGGCGTACCGCTGCAACATGACGCCCCACCACCGCACCGGCACTAAGTACAAAGTGAGCCGCACTGCCGAGAGCGCGCCACATACCCCCCCTCCCCCCTTTTCAACTCCCTGTCCCTGGTACCCGCTCCCAACACGGCCGACCTGTGCTGGCCGCCCGCATTTCCAGGTGTACCCCACCTACGACTGCGCGTGCCCCTTTGTGGACTCGCTGGAGGGCGTCACCCACGCGCTGCGCACCTCCGAGTACAAGGACCGAGAGGTTCAGCCCCCCTCTCCCTGTCTCGTGCCACCCTTGCGTTCGTACAAGTACAGCTCAACAGTACACATGTTCTGTACAGAGCCGCCCGCCTGCTTGGCTGCGCCTCAGTGGGAACGTGCCTGCGTTGTTGTGCGTGATAGTATAGGCGTTACGTGTTCATGGATATCAGAAATATCCAGCGTATTCACATTGGATCATTATCTTGGGGTATGTGGCTGTTGACTTCTGATCCGGTGCGTCACGGATTCATCATGATTCAATCCAATCCATTGGGTGAATGAACCCAGATCGCGATTTGCATCCTTCACAGCGGGTCTATTATATACCTCAATCTCTCGAATTTATTGAATTACATGGAGCATGCCGCAAAAGAAATGGATCAGATGGGTATGTGTCTTTAGGCCATCACACATTCTTGATGGACTGACCGTGATCTTGGCGGGGACGCCCAGAGGGGCGCATGTAGCCCCCGTCAGCACTGAGGCAGCGTGCGGCCCCGCAGGCCCAGTACTACTGGATCCTGGAGGCGCACCAGAAGGTCCGCAAGGGGCTGCCGCGGGTCAACATCTGGGACTACGCGCGCCTGAGCTTCCAGTACACCGTGCTGTCCAAGCGCAAGCTCACCTGGTTTGTCGACACCGGGCGCGTGGACGGCTGGACCGACCCGCGCTTCCCCACCGTGCAGGGCGTCATCCGGCGAGGCATGGTGCGCACCAGCCTCCCCCCCCCAACCACCACCACCACCACCACTACACCCTTTCACCCTCCACGCGCCGTAGAGTCCCCACCTACGCTACACTCCACCACCCGTGGCCACAGGCATTTTCCCTGACCTGTTCATGGAGGCAATCGCTATCGATAAAGGTGGCAGCAGTTCTGTACTCTGCGTTGGTGCCATGCGTGCGGGCGGCCTCCCTGAGGCCTTCACGACACCAGCTACAACTGACTCGTAGTCTAGAGCACGGCAGCCCCGCTGATGCCCCGCATCCCCTTGCCTCGCGCAGACCGTGCAGACGCTGCAGGAGTTCATGATCTCGCAGGGCGCGTCCAAGAACGTGACCCTGCAGGAGTGGGACAAGATCTGGTCCATCAACAAGCGCATCATCGACCCCGTCTGCCCGCGCCACACCGCCATTGCCGCGACAGCCCGCGTGCCGCTCAGGCTCACCAATGGGCCGGGCGAGCCGGAGGTGCGCGCTGAGCGTGGGGTGATGTGCTCCAGCTGCCGTGTCGCCGTCCCCACCCTCCGCTTACGCGCTCCTCTGGCTGCCCCGCTGCCCCTCGACGGCAGGTGATCATCGTGCCGCGCCACAAGAAGCACCCGGCAGCGGGCAACAAGGCCACCACCCAGTCGTCCTCCCTGTGGCTGGAGCAGGTGGACGCGCAGGCGGTGAAGGAGGGCGAGGAGGTGACGCTCATGGACTGGGGCAACTGCTTCATCCGGGTGAGCCCGGCCCCCGCTGACGCCCCTGCTGCGGTGCCGCCCTGAGACCCATCCCTTTCATCGGGGCATGACTACCGAAAGGACTCGAGTACTACATTCTAATATGCGGCAGGGGCATGTATGTACCATACTACTGAATTAGCTGGTACGTGCGTGCATTCGTGAGTCCGTTGTACGGGGGTTTGCTTAATTAACTATGATATTGGATATAATCGATATCAAATATTCTGACATCAACGTTAATAACATCCTCCATACCAGCGTTGTCTGAAAATAGCTACACTCTCCAGGGGAGAGTGTCCATTGCTTGGCGGAAACGCAGCGAGAAGAGTCGCGCAGCTGCTGACGCGTGGTGCTTCGGTCCTTGGTTGCTCAGAAAATCCACAAGGCGGGCGACGGCTCCGTGAGCAGCCTGGAGGGCGAGCTCAACCCGGCGGGCGACTTCAAGAAGACCAAGCTGAAGCTCACCTGGCTGGCGGACATCCCCGACCTGGTGGACCTGCAGCTGCAGGACTTTGGCTACCTCATCACCAAGCCCAAGCCCGAGGAGGAGGACAACTTCGAGGACCTGGTGCGCCCGGCATGACGCGACGTGGCCCCTGTTGCCTGCCCTGCTTGCCTCGCTTTGCCCTGGCTCTTACAGCGACGCTTGCCCCCCTGCCGGCAGGTCAACCCCGAGACGAAGTTCGAGACCGCTGCGCTGGGCGACGCCAACATGCGGACGCTGCAGAAGGGCGACATCATCCAGCTGGAGCGCAAGGGCTACTACATTGTGGACGCGCCGCTGCTCAAGCCCGGCAAGCCGATCGTGCTGTTCTCCATCCCCGACGGCCGCGCCGCCAAGAAGTGAGCAGCGCCGTAGTCGCTCGCTCCGCATAGCGGCGCTGCCACCTCCGGCAGATGCCATGCCGGTGTGCCATGTGCCCTGCCGCCCCCTGAACCCTTCAAATATTTAGGGGTATTTCCCATCTGATATGCGCCACAGCGCCACGCCAACTTGCCCAAGCAGCCGTGAGTTATCAAGCAAAAGAGGCCCTACCAATCTCTACCCGTCGGTTCCGCATGAGGTCTCACCCTCGCATTGAAAATCAGGCATGAGCGATGGCGGCCTACTTGGTATACTACTGCGGTGCATTGCCCAAGGTGAGAGGTTAAAATGGTGCGCGATTCGCACCAGAATAAGAACAAGCAGGGCGTTGTATGCACGATGAGTTGGCCATGCATGTCGCGTGTTGGCCTTATGTGTCCCCATGGGGTTGATGAGCTGTAATGTGATATGCCCTATAAAGGGCCAACGGCACAGCATGTCAACTCTGCATGCATTGACACATTGATGTGGGACATCACAATTATGTGTTATTCTTCACGCGATTCACCGCAGTTCCAGCGGTTGCCAGCAGCTTCAGCATGACTGCTGCATTGGGCAACTTTACTGCATGGTTCGACATTATCAATTTCAACGTTGCCGACAATTTGCGAGGCGGCACGGACGCAGAAAAGAGATGTCCGGACAAAAGGACCGATGTGCTCTGTCGTCGCCGCATCTTTGCTTGCTTTCTTGATCGATATAGGAGCAACGGCATCGGTCCCAGAGCTCGCGCGCGCCGACGAACGTGCAGCGCTCTGCGACGACTGCGTGAGGGCTCGCGAAGTCGCAATCTGTACGGAGCGACTACGCGTAGCGACTTCACGTTGAAATATGCTTTCCTGTGCTAGAAGCGATAGAGGATCGATGTAATAGAATAATAATGCTCCGAAGGATCAGCACTGACTGGCAGCACAGCGCATCCAATAGTCGCGGCAGTTTCAAGACTATTGGAGTCGTCGCTCAGTCGCCAATATAGCCTCCGCGCATCCGCCGGTGTGCGCTCGTCACTCGCGTCGCGTCGATGAACTGGCCGAGGCTGCTATGAGGCAAGGCGAGCCGGCTAGCCGATCCTGCTACCGCTGCCTAGGTTAATCTAGAGCCAAGTTTGTGAAATGCGTTGGGGGAGGCGCAAAGTACCACCGGTCGAAGGTCGTCGCAGCAACTACCCTGGTGGCTTTTTCATCTTACTACTATAGATACCAAGCATTCCGCCGCAGTGTTTTCGTCCGTGGCTTACGCGCCAGGCCACGGAGATGTGGCCGCCTCGTCCTCCGCGTATCTCCGGTGCTTTTGGCTTTGAGTAGCAGCAGTGTTTATGGCGCCGAGCTTCGAGCCCGATTTAGCTTCGTAGCTCGACCCTCCCCCCCCCCCCCCCTCCGGCCTCGCCACAAGCGTTGTAATATGTTGTCGCTCGCGATGACCCGCTGCTGAAGAGTTCCCTGTGTTCGGATGATCGCTAATATCGCTATGGTTACGGGGCGTTCTCACAGAAAGCCGTTCTTATTTGAAGCCGCGCGGGCTGCAACGTCGACGACGACCTGACTACCCCGACGATTGCTGCTACCAGTGACCTGACTACGCGACGATTGCTGCTACTCTGGCATTCTTCATGCGATGGTTTAGGAGCACAGCCTGGACACAGCAGACGGCGACGACTCGTCGACTGCCGCGTATGGTTTCGGAGCACCTTCGCGGCTCCAGCCATTTTTCGCGTATTCGCTTCTGGTATCCGTCGCGGCGTGCTGTAAAAGTTCGCCCCGGGACATTGGCCGAAGCCGCCCCAGCACTTGACCTCATGCGCCAACTGCAGTCGTAGGTCTGGCATAGCCCGTAGACCATTGCGGCGTGCTGTGCTAAGTGCTTATTACGATGTTGTCACATGCAAAGCAGCTATCTCCGCTTCCCGCCGACCCACGTCCGCGTCCGCGAAGAAAAAGTGCTTACCCTGTGTGGCCTGGTTATCAAGCCTGCGGCGGCTTCCTGTCTTCACCGCCTCCGACGTGCGCGCGCGAGAGAGAATTAGCCCTGATGCGAGCGCGCGGTCCGACGACGTGTCGTCGTTTCGTTGTGGACACTGCGAACTAATTCAGGTCGTGGAACGTTTCTGATCGCCAGTCCTCGTGGCAGGTCTGCAAGCTTTCGCAGCCACCTACAAGGAGGCGAGAGCAATGGCGGTACACGCTAATGCGAGAGAGTGGTGGCATTCGCGTCTGACTACGTGCGCACATGCCTATGCATGCACCGGCCGCGCCGCTAACTCAGCAGCGGCGCGGAAGCGAGAAGAAACAGTAGGATTCGGCATGAGGTAGATAGGGACTCGGCGAAAAGAGCTTCGTCGATGGAGAGCCGCCGCGAGCGAGAAGGGACTGCACGAGTGAGGTCAACGTCCTGGCGATGCTGATAGCTGATACTGCTCGCCGGTCCTCCTGCAATAGACGATAGATAGTTTTGCTCGTCGCTTGGGGGACTACGAGCTCCAGACGTGGGAGCAGCGGCGAGACGATGGCGAACGCAACTCATCCGTGTCTGACGCACGCAGGTCCGTAAAGCCCCCGCGGCCCCAATGCTGAGCGTCGGCGCAGCGGCGACTTGTCTTGACTCGCCAACTGGCTGTCAATACGTTTGTCGACTATATAATACCCATCACTACCCTCCGATGGCTAATCACCAGGGCAGATCCTCATCGTCCTCATCTGACAAAGGTGCGTACCCGAGACACTCCTACAACAACAGACAGGAGCCGCGCATTCAAATGTGAGATTCCATTCAGCAGCAGCGCCGCGACGTTCATCAACCAATAGTGTCTACATGGCAAGGGGCACATCCCTACCACGGTCTGGCGTTGCCTACCAGCGCGAGACATACACTGTCACTGCAGTGACAGGGGAAGAGTAAATCCTTGAGGCGCGCAGCGCCCGCTCGCTGTGCGCCGGTATCGGCAGCATGTGGAGGCCGTTCCCTAAGCGAAATACTAGGGACAGTGGCTGTGGCATCCTGTGAGCAGCCAAGCAGCGCCGCCCGAATTGGCGGGACGGGTGGAAGAGCGGGTAGCGGCAGGTCGACGCAGATGGGCAGACACAGTCACTTTGCTCGCGGTGGTGACAAATGGTTCGTATAAACCAATAAACATAAAGATCCAAACCTTGAAACGTTCAAAATCAGCCAGACAAAATGTGTTTCCCCCCCCCCCCCCCAGCACAGGTACATAGCAGGTAGATGGATACATATGCCAGCACAAGCATTTACAGCAATAAGAGTACATGAAAACATTATACAGCTTGAACAGGTTTTGAATTAATCGTATGGGAGTTGTCGATGCACCTGCAAGAAAGCCATAGTTTACTGAGTTTGGGGATGCCTAGCAGCGCCCCTGTACAGTTTTGTCATATATTTATCCGGTGTCAGTTTGGTTTTGGGTGACATATATATGATAAGTTTATGAGACCCCGCCTTTCCACTTTCCAGGGACAAAACAATCTCAACTCCCCCCGTCGGTGGCTGGGTGTCAGCGCGGCACGGCGCACACATCGTTCCTGTGTTCGCGCAAATCGATGCGACGGAGAACGTAAGGAGCCACAGGCGTGTCGACGTCACCTTCGTCAGGCGCATTACGCGCATAAAAGTCGACGAGCGGCCAGCCGGGAGCTGCAGCAGCTAGAGCTCAGCATTATTTATACTGCTGTCACCTGTGCGACGGTGCCTTCGCCTTCCTTCTCAGGGTAACACCATCAGGCGCGCACGAGTGTTAGCAGCATCAGGCAACATTGATCATGTGATAGCATCACCAAAACATTATTGCAAATTATATGTGTAGAGCCTCTCCGAGTCGTGGCATTAATAACAGCACGTGATATGATGACTGTGACGACAAGTTTCATTAAATGTAAGTTTCTTTTGTGTCTCATCGAGTGAATGGCTTCGGCTGTTCAAGCATATTATCCGGGCAGCCAAGGAGGGGCAGAATGACACAGCTGGCTTGTGTATCACGGTGGTGTGGGGTTACGTCGCTGCAACAAAGGAACTGGGCGTTCTCTAGCGCGGTAGCTGATGCCTTAAGGGTGGTGGCTCCATTATGCGGGCGGAATTTGGGAGAACACCCGGCCCGAGCTGAGACATTTAGAGGCATTTATGGTATCATACCTATCAGGCCTCCGCATAGCAACTGCACAGATAAGCGTCTCTTATGAAAATAACGCTAACGATGATCAACCGAGGGGGCCCTTGCTGGCAGGATGACATCCGCAACATGATGATCAGGGTGGCTGCAGCTCTCGTCGGCATGCATGGCGCGGGAGGGGGGCAGATGGCGCGCTTGCATCGGGCTGTCGATGCGTCAGTATTGAGAGGATAACGGCTGGAGCTTGCTTCGCTCTGGGTGCGCTGCAGACTAATCAGAGCACATCGGTTCCGTCAGGTGTTCAAAAAGCGGTGGGATCCGCAGTACTTTGCTTCATCGTGAAACTCCCCTGCAAAATCCGAGATCCCTCGCCGCAACGACTACCCAAGACCAGCATGGTCAAATTAACACCACATCGTTAAATCGGCGCACGTGCGCCCGTGCCGGTTTTCGAGTATTATTATGCCAGTAGTATATACACACGCTCGCAGCTTGCGCCGCGCACTTGGTACCGTGCGGATCAGTCATCAAGCTCGGGGTCTGCCCAGTGCTCACAGTGTTTATTTTCTGAACACCTGACGGAACCGCTGTGAGCGGCGCAGCGGTGCCGTTGATACTGAAATGCACAAAGTGGACAGAGGCTTGTGGGCAGCACGCCAGCAGTGGCTCATTGCAATTCACGGGTGATAATTATTCTTGTTGTCAATAGAGGCAGCAGCAAGCATGTTGCATGTTTAGTCCGCATATCTTCAAGAGTCGCGAGGTCATTCTTCACGGGAGTGTTGGCGCTGCAGGCCGCAGACCGGTGGACGTACTCGCTTGATCCAACGCCCCTCGGGACTTGGTCGCGAGTGCCTCCTGCACCAGCAGGGTCTCTGCTTCGTCGGGAATAGGCTTCAGGTCCGCCGCGCAGGACAGTGCCGCTTTGGGCAAACAGGGAGACGGGCAAAGAGGGCGGTGCCGGGCCAGAGGACGGGCGCCAGGGCAAGTGCATCAGGGGTGGCTACAGCAGCAAAAGTTTCAGCGGAAGAAGGGGCAGTGCCCGGGGCGTCGGAGCAGCCGCTGCCGGCTGATGTGTGGGTCGTAGCAGGAAGGCACGCCCACGTTGGTGCATCCAAGTAACCTCATGTTGAGAGACGGCAGCCCGGAGGCCAGGGCACCCTGAAGCACGGCGCTGTGGCGCTGCTCCCCGCCGGCCTCACTCAGGGGGCACTGCTCACAATGTGACCTGCATGCGACCGGGCAGCGCTGTGCGTCAAAGTGAACATAACGGCTTGACGGGCACCGCGGTACACAGGGGTGGGTATGAGCTTGTGGGGAAAGAAAAGGGAGGCGGAAGGGGGAGGGGGTAGTGTAGGGGTAGGGGTCTTTAGCTGTAGGAGAAACCATTTCTCCTTTCAGGTATCAACCCGTGTAAAAATCATGCTGGGTGGGTACCCCAGAGGCACTCGTGCTTAGCCATAGAGAGGAACAGCAAATAATGCATGCATTGGCAGACACTTCACACCACCCGTCTTCACACGCGATACCGAGCGTTGGGAGCGACGCATGCGGTTTCTAGCGTAAAGGAGACAGCGTTAAGGCGGAGTGGGTCATACGTGCACACGATTTGAGCACATGCTACGTAGCGCAGAGCAGAGCAGACAGCGGTGGCAGTGCTGCTTGGAGTGGGCGACTATGGGCGGGCCGGGCGCCCACCTGCTGGGCCCACAGGGGCGCCGCGCCTCACGCTGCGCCGCGGCGGGCCCGATGCTGCAGGCGCTGGGGAAGCGCTCTGCGTGCCGGCTGCCAGCGAGTCCTGCGCGGCCGGGACGGCGCACGGAGAGGTCAGGCACTGCTGCGCAGCGGTCTCACCGCCCCAGGGCGCCGCCATGCCCCTTGAAATGTTAGGGTATGCTAAACCAAAGGGGGGGGGGGGGGGGGGGCTTTAACATGGACTGACGGATCCGTATTGATTATGCTCACCCGCCCCATATCTGCTTTTAATCGAATAATTGCTCTACTTGCATAACAATCATAAACTACTACTGGTAATAAAATATGTACTCAGTGTATCATTTCTAGATATATTTAGTATATGTCTATTAACGTATACTATATATTTAATATTCAAATGCTTCATTACAAAAAAATGGCCGGCCAGGTTGCAGGCTGAATGCATCGCGAAATCACAGTGAGACCTGTGTCCAAAGTAAGAGCCATATCATACAGACATGGCGTCATCAGATAATCCTTGTCATCATCTACCGTTCGCGCACCGTGGGCTCCCACGTAGACAGCGCTAATGCATGACAAGAGACATGATTCATACGGACAAACATAAAATTCGTTGGTCTATCATCAGATATCGCACGCTTCTACTTCGGCCGCCGCCATCGCGCCCGCAAACACAGTCTTTTTTTCTACCACACACAGGCCTGTCTCGTGTCTCCCACCCCGTCCCTCCCACCCATCCAGACTAGAGAGTCATGGAGCGTCCCAGCTTTGCCGTAGACGAAGTAGGATGGCTTGCACGCACCTACGGCAACGCGCAGTTGGAGGGCAGCGCGTTCCCTCGGATGCTGGACGTTGCCGGGGCCGCACTGGACATGATGGACACACCACATACAGACGAAACGTACACCGACGAGGACAACAACGGGGCAACATGACCCTCCGTAGTGGTGGGAGGGGGGGTCACTATGTGGGTGCGCCCCGCCTGGGTGTCCGTTGCGGAGATCGCTCGGTGGAGCCTGCCATGGCGTCGGCGCGTGCTGGGCAGGTGGGTGGACTAGGCGAAAATGTTTTGAAAACGGGCCGGCCGTGGCCACTATCTGATGACGTGTGTATACTGTACACGGGGGCATATCGATTTGGAAATGCCCCAGTGTACAGTACACACGCGGGTCTGTCATCAGATAGCGGCGCGGGGCATGTCATCAGTTACGACGTTCCGGTGCGAGTATTTATCCGATGACAGGATTATCTGATGACGCCATTTGCGTATGATATGGCTCAAAGGCAATAAAGGCACGTCGATTGTGGGTGAACGTCAGACATGCTGTAGAAGAGCCATCACCGTGGTTCAGTTGCTCAGGCTGAAATGGAAAAGCCCTGGACATCATGCGCAACAACGGTCATGCTAGCATGTTCTGTGGTTGGCGGGTGGGGCTGCCCAGAGGCGGAGCAGCCCGGGCGGGGCCCCCACATGGACTTTCTGCGTGTCGAAGCGCGAGAAGCCACTCACGCCCAGGCGATCCAGCAACGCGTAGAGCTGCTCGTTGTGGGGGGCGAAGAAGTCCTGGAGCTGCGCCACGGCCGGCAGCACGCCCTGTCCGCCCTGTCCCGCCAGCTCCTCGTTCTTGGAGTAGCTGCCCTTGAAGAAACCGCGCTGCAAGGCATGGTGGTGATGGGGTGGGGCATAGCATGTAAGTGAGGAGGCGGACTCGGCCGCTGCTGGCCACGGCCAAGTCAGGATTCCAGAAACACTCAGAAACCTATCCAGGACGTGACATCAATCCGCCAAGCAAAAGGGCTCATGCGGTGAACTACGCAACGATAAGCTTGCCTCGGGTTACATACCATCGGCCTTTCCTTTCATCTGCTTCATTATCTTCAAGTTAGTGGGCCAATACATGGACGGAGGGGGGAACAACCCCCAGAAACGTGATGCCCACACAGTGATGCCCATCCCGTAGGGAGATTGAGCTAGATGGGCTAGATGTGCGCCGACGGTGGATATCAATGCTGTATGCCAATGGCACTGGGGATGGCAATAGCAATGGGGTTGGTGGTAATACTGACGGTGATGGGCACGGGCATGGCAATAGCCATGGTGGTGGTTGTAGAAACTGCGCAAATCTAAAAGGGCAGGGCATGTTGCAGCCGGCGCTCCTAAGAGTGTGGCGATATACACTTGTAGTCATACAACGGTAACATCGAGACGGGTGAGTGTCATCCATCGCCTGCTCTGCATGTGCACAATGTACGATCACGTGCAGCGGATGTTTGCCCCTGTGTACCCAAGTGTGCGTTCCCTTCCAGCATATATCATGCACGCATGATAGGCAAAGGTAAGTTTCTGTGTCGGTGGGGTAGTTGTTTGCGGTTGAAAATGTGTGTAAGGCAGAGGGGGGGGGGGGGGCTGCGCACCTTCCCCTTGAGCAGGCGGGCAATGAGGCCGAGGTCCTGGGGGACGCCCAGGAAGGCGAGCACCTCCGCCAGCACCCGCTGCGGCTCCGCGCTCAGGTCGTCCTGGTTGATGACGTGCAACTGCTGCGGGCGCACGTGCTGCAGCCACCACGACAGCTGCGCCGCGTACATGCCGCGGAAGACGTAGCCCGAGAACTGCGACCATGCGCGGCACTCTGCCCTGCCAGGCAGGCAGGCAGGCCACCACAAAGGGGAATAAAAGACGGAAGGGATGTTCAGTCTGATGCCCTCTCTACATGCCTTCACATGACCGCAACAACCACATCATTTTCGCCTACGTCCAGGGTTCCGTATCAATAGGCTTGTGAAATGTAGGGGCACCCGTAATAGTTGCTTCCAGACCTTCCACTGCGCAGTAATCGACAAATACATATGGAAGGTCGCGATAGTACAAAAGATCGCCTTACTGATAGAGCCATTGGGCGTTCAGTGGGTCGTAGCGGTGGATTTCTTACTAGCGCGCTCTTGATGTATGATTCTATGTTGATTTGTTACTGGCCTTTTTGTAATTCACACCAGTATGATTCAAAACAGGGAGATATTTCAGGACCGCTTCAGGGATTTGCATGAACAGTGTCTGCAATATACATCTGGAGAGCGAGTGGCAGAAACCTTACATGGAGCTGTAGGTGGTTGGAGGGCATCGCGACATGTCAGGTAGGTAACCAGCTCAGCCCATCATATACATCAAGGTATAGATATAGGTCAACTCTTGGTCCCTTGTTGGGGGGGAGAGGAGGGGGAGCATCAAGATGTTAAGAGGGGGGGGGGGGGGGGGGGGCGGGGCTCACCGTGGGCCGGTACTGTCCACCTTCATCTCGAACCACGGCTCCGTCATCGTGCCCTCCGTGAAGTCGCACGTGGCCTCAAAGTAGCACCGGAAGCAGCGGTTCCAGCTGGCCGGGCTGTCGTATGCCGCCTGGTGGGAGACACACGGTGGAAGGGGGGGGGGGGTGGGGGGGGCAATCAGGAGACAGGGTGAGAATGCGATGTGTTGAACAGGAATGGAAAGGAGGCCAGGGGGTTGGGGGGGGCACCTGGCTGTCGAAGGCGCACCCTGCGCGCTTGAGGGCTTCCATCTCGCGCTTGATCGCGGCCTCGAAGCGCAGCGGGCACATGATGTTCTTGTCGGCGCGCTTGCAGAAGGTCTGCCGCATGTTCCTGCAGTCATCGGGGGAGTGAACATTCAGCCCATGCAGCTCCTGCTTGTGGGTGGCACGGCGGGGCGCATGGAGGGCGGAGGGAGGGGGGCAACCACCAGTGGGACAGCGCTCGGGAGGCGGGCTCGCGCAGGATGACGATGACCTTGGCGGCGGGCAGCAGGGCCGCGATCCGGACGGGAGCCATGGGCGTGGGCAGGTAGCCGGGCGAGGACTCGAAGAGCAGGTCGCTGGCGTTGGCGCCGTGCCAGGCGGGGAGGTAGCCGCGCACAAAGGCGCCGGGCCCAAGGTTGGCGCGGTCGAAGAAGTGCAGCTCCTTGGTGTTGCCGCCGTACACGGGCGGCAGCTCGTTGTCCGCCCACGCCGGCTGCTGGCTGGGCTCCGAGATGCCCGGCATCTGCGAGCAGGCCGCGTGAACAGGAGGAGCGGGTCAGTGAGGACAACCAGCGCAACCCATGCCCCCCCCCCCCCCCCCCCCCCATCATGCTCCCCACCTGCCGGGCTTGGGGAGCGGTAAGTACAATACAGCGAAGACTACCGTTAGTCTTCCTAACCGCCCGGCACTTATAAGGCTCTGTCAAGGACTCATGGGCTTAATAGTCAGGAGGATTCAATTATTACCTAAAGACTCTTGCTACCAATTAAATGTGGAAGATTATATCATGAAGCAATTATTTTTAGTTCAATCTAAGAAAAGCGAGTGGGGACGTGAGCAGCAGCAGTCGCCCATCTGCACGCTACCGGTACCCGGCATTGCCGCAACTCTCAGTTTCCGAAACCCTGCTGCCACCCGACCTGGCGGGTTGCGTTCGGCATTGCGTGGGCCCGCGGGGCGCGCCTGGCGGAGGAGGGAGTGCAGGTAGGTGGTGCCGCCCTTTTGCGCGCCGGCGATCAGGAACGCCGGCAGCCCCGCCTCGCCCGCCGGCCGCTCCGGCATGCCGCCGTACAGCTCGCATGGCGCATCGTCGGGCCGCCTCGCCGAGCCACGGGCGTGCAGGTCGGCGGGCGCCGCCGCTCCACTGCCCCATGTGAGCCGGGCGCCACTCAGAAGGGCGACGCCGAGTAAGAGAACCGCCGCCGCCGCGGCGCACATCCACCGCCGCACCGGGCCGCTACTCGCGCCGCCGCGGCTGACGCTGCTGCTAGCGGAGCGCATCCCGACGGCGCACATCCCGGTGCTCCTGCTTGCGAACCCGGTCGCGTTGAAGCCGGGCGGGTGCTGCCCTTGCCCTCGTTCCTTCGTCCGTTTCGGCGCGCTTGACTGCGACTTATTGGACGAGCCAAGGCTGGTGTGCTGATGATGCTATCTGCCGCGCAGTGCCGAGACCCGCGATGTATTTCGCGACCATCACCAATGACCATCATTAATATAGCGACTAAAAGTAAAAGTAAAGTTCGCCCCGGGACATCGGCCGAAGCCGCCCCAGCACTTGACCTCGTGCGCTAACTGCAGTCGTAGGTCTGGCATAGCCCGTAGATCATTCGAACCCATAGCATAGCCCATTCGAACCCCGAGGGGCTAATGCATCAACCGGGTAAACCCGGGACACGCGCCGGGCCGATATTGCCGAAATACATCAGCCAGGAATCGAACCCGGGTCTCTCGCATACGAGACGACCGCTCTACCGAGCGGACAAGGGATGTTTCAAAGTTGAGTCTGGTTTTGCCAAAAAGGTCGCGCAGGCTGTTTTACACGGTCAAGAGCCGAAATTGGCAGGAAGGTTTAGCGAAAAGCGTGGAGGGAAAACGGAGTCAGGGGGGGCGCTGCGTGGAACGCAGCGAAAACTGGAAGATGGCAGGCTCAGCTGTTCTGGCTGCTTTTATGTCTACTCGTGCTGCACCCAACAAGGGCGCAACAACAGTTACTAGTTCCCGTACCACTGCGCAGCACTTGTAGCTGAAAAGCGGTTAGGTCAAGGATGGAAACCCCATAAACTAGTTTAGATCATTTCAAAGTTGAGTCTGGTTTTGCCAGTCTTGAGCGAACGAAGAGAGCGGTGGATTGACGGAGAAGGGGTAGCGCCAAGTCATGAAGGAGGCACTGGGAAGGCCACCGCTGCGGAGTCCTGTTGGACTTGGAAGTGGCGGAGGGGGGCGATGTGTCCAAAGAAGAACCACGCGCCAGGAGAAGGAAGAACGTTGGGGTCGATGTAGTCCAGAACGACATCGGAGTTAGTGGCCCAACCGCCTTGGTAGCGGATGTGGGACAGTGGCGCTCCGATGGCGTTTGCTGCAGAGGCTGCGCCCTTACGTAGACTGTGTGAAGTCCAGGAAGTGCCAGCAGGAGGGGCAGCGTTGACTAGGTTGACCGCTGTAGACAACCAGTCTGACATCGTAGCCGCAGTCCAAGGTTTTGACTGCTCAGCCACAGTGACAGCCCAGAAGTTGGAGGCAGCCAAGCCAACAGTAACCAGGGGGACAGACTGGACGTTGTCGATGAAGTAGCGCAAGAGTCGTGCCACTCGAGGGTGCTCGGACACTGGAAGGAGAAGTACGCGCAGGTCGTCGGGTCCCCGACGGCCAGCGCGACCCTTCTCGCGGTAGATTTGCAAGGTGATGTTGTAGGTGTCGACATGCACATCTTGCGCTCGACAGGAGACGCCAGTAAGGCCCCGAACAACAGTAGCAGTAGTCGCCTCCAGCGGGCTGATGTTCTCGGAGTCGTGGCAGAACTCAGCGAACTGAGACAGTCTGCCGGCGTAGCTCTTGAGGGTCTGAGCGCTGAGGGAGCTGGAGAGCAGGTCGAGCGTCCGTTGGCCTAGCTCGTCTGAGCCGAACGCGTCCTGTAGTCGGGATCGCAGTGACGCAGCCCACGGAGCGATAGCTGCGGGCTCGTCGATTACGTAAGTGCGTCGTTTTACTGACAGAGTGCCACCGGCACGGCCACTGTTCGCAAAGTACTCGGCAGCAGCGGTTAGGTTCCCGGCGGTTGGCCGGTAGTTGCTGGACGGGTTTGCAGTAGCTTCAGTACGGGTTTGCGGGGCTAGGTTCAGGTAGGAGGGCCGCCCCGCGCGCCCTTCGCGCTCGTAGCGCCTGTCCCGTGCGTAACGTACACGCGCGAAACTTGGTCGTTGCGAACCGGTTGTAACTCGTAGTGTAACAACCGACGAACGCAGAGGTGGGGTTGTACGAAAGGCGGATGGTTGAGCCGCCATGTGCAGGTGTGCGGATGGTTGAGCCGCACTCGGCTGTAGCTGTAAGAAGCGCCGCACCGAGGAAGGTCCAAATGAAGTCTGTAAGGTGGGGGGGTCAGGTCCTGACACAGGGCGCTCATCCCGCCGTTGAGCTGCAAGGGTGCGTCTTGCGGCGGTCACCGAAAGGTGGCCTCGCAAGGCTCCTGCAGCTCCGACGAACGGCGCCCCACACCGTCACTCGTGCTCACCTTCGCGGCCACGTCCACGTCCGCCGCCACGTCCTCGCCCACGCCCGCGACCTGCAACTGCAGCCGCCACTCGAGAAGTAGCGGTCGCCTTGGCGCTGCTGGCAACGGTCGCCTCGAAGACACGACGCTCGTAGTCCCGCATGAGGTCCCCAAAAATCGCGGAACCCAGATGCTCCGAAGCGGGCTGAAAATGCTGGGCTCGCAGCACGTCCAGAACACCTTGGTCACCGTGCACACGCTTGATCTCATTGAGCTTCCGTAGGAAGGCCAAACGAAACCGAAACGCCTTGTCGATGGCCTCGGCGTGGTTCCGGGCTCTCGCGAGGTAGGGGGTGAAGTCCTGGTTGCTGGTAGGGACGTAGGGCAGTAGCTCGTCGAGCGCCACGAAAAGGGCGGCCATGTGAGCCCCGAAACACGACATCCACAAGTACTCCTCCTGGGCCGGCAGACGCCGGTCATCCTGCTTGAGGTACTCGTTCGTTAGGTCGGTGCTCAAGGGGAAAAGTCCAGGCACTCGGCTGACCGGTCGAACGGCCTCGTAACCAGACTCTGCTCTCTGCAGTAGCTCTGGCACCGCGAGGTAATCATCCTCGGCACTCACGGATTTTGCTCCGACACGGCCGCTCTGGGCTAGCTCTAGCAAGTCGGGGCGCTCTGCGGCTCCCCCGCTGCCTGTCGGCTGTCTCGCGAAACGCTGTCCTGAGCCGGAGCCATGTGCTCCTTCTCCATCAACAACGCGATCACGAACCGTCAATTGTGCCACAGCTGTAGCCAGCTCTCGCAGTAATGAAGACTGGGCCCTCATATCTGCGTTCAGCGACTCCAACGTCGGCTCAGCGACGGGTTCTTCTCCATCTGACATAGTAACGCACGGACGTACGGACGAGAATATCACACTCGGATGGCGAGCCGGGTGTGGTCTTGAACAACCTGGGGTGACCTTGCTCGCAACGGGTTACGAGACAGTTTTTACATCGCTGCGTGGAACGCAGCGAAAACTGGAAGATGGCAGGCTCAGCTGTTCTGGCTGCTTTTATGTCTACTCGTGCTGCACCCAACAAGGGCGCAACAACAGTTACTAGTTCCCGTACCACTGCGCAGCACTTGTAGCTGAAAAGCGGTTAGGTCAAGGATGGAAACCCCATAAACTAGTTTAGATCATACCGAGTGTTGGAAATTCCGTCACTGGACTCCAATTAGTCTTGCGAAATGCTTCGCCAATTTGCTTGATGACTATAACGGAGCGTCGCCTACCCAGGGCTTTCCGTGACTGGATTGCTGCCTAAACGGCCGTCGTAGAGACGCTGCAAGGGTTTCACTGGTGCCAGTCCTGTCCCGGGGGCGAAAAAAAAAAAGGGGATGTACCTTGTAATAAAGGTTTTTGCCGGGATTACGGGTACAGGTACTCGTAATCCGGACAGACGGCCTAGGCGAGCTGGGACCAGCCCGCCTATCCGCACGTTGGCCCATTGTTCTGGTCCTCATTCAATTCGCGACGTACCCCGGTACTGAATCACTTCGTCTTTGTTACGAGATGAGACATTACCTTGTTACATATGCCTCCCACGCACATCGGCGTTGCGGCCCTTGTGGGTGGCCAAGCTGTGACTTTCCTCCGTGCTCAACACGCCACCCTGAGTGACTCCAACGCGTTCCTTTCCGAGCCGTCAGGCGTATCCAATGATAAGTGTTGGTATGTCGCTATGTCCGGATGAGCATAGAAGGAGCACAGTTTCTTCTCGATGCGCTTCAGCGCGACAGGGAAGTGGTCATGCCCCTTGCGAATGTTTGGCCGAAGGGGCGCCTTGCGCTGCCACACACCAGTGCCGAGGGGGGACCCTATCACCATGCGCCCGGTTTCTAGCGACTAACTATCCCGGTGACTCCTTCGTACTGCACCGTAGTGGTGCAGTATATCAATATCAATAAGAAGCGACACATTATTTTTCTCTCGGCCATATCTCATTTTACAGGGATCTTGGCAGGTTATTAATTTGCGCACAGCTCGCCACAGATTCGACATTATGACGACGAGCAGGGCGTCGTTGTAGCGCGCACAGTCGCGCGCGAGGGCTTGAGCTTGTACCTCGGTACGCCACTGTTATCCTCCTCGCCTACTGCTAGGATCCAACAGCGCTGTGACTTGACCCAGTCCGGCCCGCCGGAGCTGTATGTACCGCGCCAGTGCTGGAACTCGATTTTAGAATTCAAAAGTCGCTCACTCTCATTAACTCCGCGCTTGCACGGCAGCCCGAGGACACTTGGTCACGCAACACCCGCACATCGTCCCGGCGTACATTGACACCCGATACACATCGTCGCGACTCGTGTTGTAAGGATGGACGGTTCGGACTCGCTCGCGGCGCCTCGCACCGAAAGGGGGGGGGGGGGGGGGGGGGGGGGGCTTTCCCCGGTGCCAGCCGCCGTCCCCGGCCCGCCACTTAACGTATGGACCGTCCGTGTCTCTTTGCTCCCCGCCCCCGCGACTCGCCTCCCATATTGAGACTGTGTTGAATCGCCCATTCCCCTGGGGCTTGGGAATTCGACGCACCTGCGACGTGTTGGTCGGTGTTCATGGCGGGGGATGTCGAGGCGGATGCGATATGTCTTCGGGGGAGAAGCCGATCGTGCGCCGCTACGCACACCGTGCCCCTCTCTCAAGAGGGTCCCCTCCCCATAGTGCTCCTCCTATGATGGCCCCCTCCCTAGAGAGTCCTGATATTACTCCAAAATTAATCGCAACCCCGTCGTGTTTCTTGCAGACCGAAATGACACAAGCGAGGACGACATTATGCAGCTGGAGACGGACACGCATTGATCTCCCCGCCGTCGAGGCGGTCGCCCTCGCCATCACTCAAAACTAGGCGGTCCTAATGTAAACGACGCCACGACGGTGCGAAGCGCGCCCGACATGTGAAGGGCGTTTTTGAAACGGTTAGCTCCGGGCTGCACGACGCGCACCGGCGCGGGGAGATAGAGTTCGTGGGCGTTCTATTCGACCCAACCAGTCAACTCACGGAGAGCCTTGCTGTGTCATCTAGGGGATTGGAGGCGGTATGGCGCCCGATGAGGACCGGATCCTTGTGATATGTACGAGCACATCCAACGGCTGGAAATTTTGCGGTACACGGGCGATACGCCATGAATTCCATGAATTCCAGCCCATGAACTTCGACGATGTACCTGCGGCCGGGATGCGCAAGTACCTCTTACAACGGAGTTATTGACGCTTGCTCTCCCGGGCGACGACTAGATTCGGCAACAAACCTCGGTGGAGGAGTTGCGCTCAATGAGGCGCGTGTACGCACCCCCACTCCCCCACCCTCGCCCTCGCGACATATGCGTTTACATCCCGGGTATATATCTCACGCAGACGTCCGGCTAGCGGTGTGTCGTACGCCTCGTGGCAGCCGGATCTCGCCCTTGTGTTGCCCACGTCCGAGACGCCATCTGCGGACTTGAAGATGATGTTTGAGTGGGCGCTGCGCCACCAAATGAGAAAGACCTCGTCTCGCAGTGCACCGCCTCACCACGACAAATATGATGCGGTGCGACCGCAACTAGCCAAAGTCCTCGACTAAAATCTCAGCGTTAGAAGCCGCAGTAGCTCCGCCACTCCGACATGAATGAGAGCCATAGGTACCAAGGAACTCCTTAACCGTGATGCCTATATTAAGAGAGCCCATCCACTGGCTAAAGTACCGGTGTACTAAGTAAATTAAATCAGTTTGCCCGAGGGCTCAAAATTTGAAATTTGAAGTTTCTAACAACTTTACTCCCGCTTAGTCTTTGGTGCTAGACATGTAAGCTGCCTTACGGCCTTTTCCTGGAGAAACTCGTCCGTGTAGGCTCATGCAGCGCGCTCGTGCCCGGCACGACGGGACGAGGTTATTATTGGTGCGCATGCCGCGCATTATGTCAGGCGGCGTGGCGCTGAATGCTGCCTAGTAAAAATACAATTCGAATCAACCGCAAGATATGTGCCACAGATGTGCGAAAATATGCATCCATCGTATCCTCCATGCAGGCCCAATGGCCCCGCCACATCCGCGATCAACCGCCGACTCGGGTACTCGTTCCACAACCAAATGGCGAGCGACTTCTGGCCCGAATTGCCATGACGAGTCCGCGGTGTGGGGGATGCTACAGCGTCGGGATATGCCTTGACATGTGCTTGCTTAAATGCTACTGAAAATCCAGCATAAGGTTTGCCAGAAAATGTAGCCGGCCTCACTGTGGTTGGCGGTGTGAGTAGCAAGTTGCGTGTCTGGGGCCGAAGTACCTTCAAGTATTGTTCTAGCAGATGCACCGGGTTGACATGTAACGATGCGATGTGAGCTGGAATATAAGCAAAAGCCTCTTGCCTACTGTCCAGTGTCCACAGCTTTTATCGACATTAACGCGGATGCGAATGTACATATGTGAAGAGTGCGCATCCCTGCAAATCTGCACATCCGAGGCCGGATCAAGTGTTATGGACGCATCTTGGAGGATACGGTATTTTATCGAAGCTCCGTTGCACCACCTCTCCTCAGACAATCTAGGTTTAACAACACTAGGCATAACCGCTGGTGAAAACCATATGACCGGCTGAGGTTATTAAAGCCCGCATGTAAATATTGCGGTATTCAACTATGGCAAGTGCTAGGCATGTGCCAGGCTTGCGTCTAGTCCGCTTTGCCACGACCTTTAGCAATTCCTTGACAACCGCCTCATTTTTGCAGGGGTTTGCCATCGACCATTCGGCGCATGACATCGATCGATGCTGGCGCCCATGCATGCCAGTCATTAACAACGGCTATTCTAGCACGTAATGTTGTAGGCTGGTGTTTTAAGTCATAGATGCAGTGTGCAATAAATGTTCGCAGCACTCATCCCACCGTTGCGGGAAGGGGTGACACACCTCTGGCACTACATATTTTACCGCTGAAAATGGCCGGCGAACGACGCCTCATAATAAGTTTCCTTAGATGACGTCCTCATGCGTTGTGCTTCTAGGGTGTCCGCCAGTTGCCCTAGTCTAGTCCATTCAGCAGCATGACATGCTGCTCCATATGGCAAACTGCACGTTGTGCATATAAACCATTCATGCGTATCGGTGTCTCTTCGCATCGCGCGTGTCGCACACCAAGCCATCCCACACTTTGCGCAACAATAGACAATCCGCGCGTCGGTGCACCGGGACCGCGCAATCTTCGGTCATCGTGATGCGTCTTGGCTCCACCTGCCACCATCAATGAAAATATCCCGCAGGTCGCGGCGCTGATCGCCTCACCGCGCCGGCTGTTGTGGCGGTCCGCCGGCCTCGGCCACGATCCGCCGATGCTGCCTTCATCTCACCCGCCTTTGCTCTTGCGGGCACCATACCCCCCCCCCCCCCCCCCTCCCCCCCCGGGTCCGCGTGTCGTCGCTCCGTGGGCGGCAGGCCGGTCCTGCTCGCCCGCGCGCCACTCGCCCCCAGCTGGCCGCCATCTAACTCCTCCCGTTGCATGGCTGCGACTCCCTCAGAGCACTCTGATTCCTGTCTCCCAGCCCCCTTGAGTCGATGCCATGCCCGGCCTCTCCGCTCCCGAACGCCCGGCCCCCCGCCGGTAATTGCCGGGGGTCCCATCTCCTCACGCTCGCCGCCCTCGCCCGTTCTCACGGGGCGGCAGAGGGTTTCCCGGGTGTTCCGAACGGGTCGGCCGCATGGCGCCGCCGAACACTCCGCTGTATTAGGCTGGGATTCGAGTGATTCTCACTTGGAACACATACGGGTGGGGGCGCGCGGGGGGGGGGGGGGGGGGGGGTATGTCAGATTTTCTGCAGGTCGGTTCCGGGTCGTACCGAGGTACGAGAGAACGAATTTATTTTGAACAGCCTTCACGAGTACGCTGCCCCCGTCCAGTCGTATACACCCCCTCCCCACCCGCAGGCGGATCTCGGAGTAGAGGCCGACGCAAGGCCGAGGTCGTACATGAATTATTTGTAGCAGCCCCCCGTACATGGCTGCTACCCGGCGGCGCCAGCATATGCACTACCGGGAATACGAGTACTATTTGAAAAGCCCCCGTAGGGCTCCCCGGTCGTCGCAGATTCGAAGGACCCGCCATAACCGGCCACACCGCTAAGCTCCGTGCCACATGATATACACAGCCGGGGACGGGTCTTAGGGGTTACCAACGCCTACCACATGGAGCTGAGGGTGGTGCCGCCGGACCTGCCGCACCCAAGATCCTCCGCTTCTAGTGGGCCGCTGCTTAGCGGCGAGCGCCGGGTTGCAGTAAACATGCCGGTTTCGCTAGTGATGCCGGAGATAACAATCGACTGCCGACTGCCAAAAGACCTTGCAGTAAGCGTTACGGCCGAGGAGGTAAGAGCATGCATCAACGTCGAAGGGTCGGCGAGGAGACGGTCGTGGTAAATAGCGCTCAACAGCCGCCTCGTTGACGGGGAAAGGCCGTTTATTGGGCTGTTGTGTTTACCCGGAATGCGCCGTGCCATTGCGTGCAGATTGTGCGTCTGGTTCATTTTGTGGTACGCGAGCAGCAACTTGTTGATGTGAGGGTACGTCGATCCGCCCTTGTTAACCGCACCGTCAGCCGCTGCATTTTCCAGTCGGAACAAAATGCGTTTACTGCGTAAGCGTGGCCCCGCCCGGTGTAATGTGTTCGGCACCATGTAAGGACTATAATTCCCGCATATATTCGATGACCCGCCGAGATTCGTACGAGTCAGTTGATGCTGCGTATGCATCCGTTCATTACACCACTAGGCACCGCCCGCAAAACCCGATGCGTCCGAAGTAATGACCTCAAAATCGTGAAATAGTTGCAGCACCCCTTGTATTCCAGGTACCGGTGGGATCTCGTGCAACTATCCGCTTAGCAAGCGATTGAAACGCCGGAACTAAACCGAATTTTGCAGACCCCCTCATTATTTGTAGTGGGATAGCCGAGGTCCCTTACGACCCCCGCGGCCCACTTCACCTTGACCTAGTGTCGCTTGATCTTCCTCTTCCGTCGCGCCTGCGGTTGTTGCCCGTTGGGGGGCAACGCTTCCTCGGCTGGCTCAGCTGACGCAGCAAATGTCGGTAGGCGTGGATTAATCAGTTAGATTCTTCAAAACGCCGCCTGCAAGCGGAGAGCGCGCGATGTGCGCGTCCGTGCCGTCTCTTTCAAAAACAGAACTTCGCCGCCACTGTCAGTACCACAACTCCGAAGTCGGCGAACTATACCATAGTCGGACGTATCTGAACCGGCGTGAGGCGGGGCGGAGACCGACCGCAAATGAGCGGTTGGTTGGGCGGCGGGGCCGGTCGATCCCTTTCCACAGCAAATCCGCCAGGTGGTACCGCAGCGGCTCCGTTTCTCCCGGATCCGCGATAAATCGCGATTTCTAATCGCAAGGATATCGGGTACTTCTGCGCTACGAATGCAGCACAATTTGTACACATTTCTCCCTGGGGCAGTATCCCCAGCGATATAAATAATGTCTATTAATCTTCCTGCCCCACATTTATATACATATGTATAGATAGTCGCTACATATATCGTATTCCTATCCTCATGCAAGGGGCATATGTCACTCCCGTACCGGCCGTGTCACGGCCATCGATATCCGTGACGAGCGCCAAACACCGTGACGCCCGCTTCTGATATCTCGTACGAGCAGAAGCCGCGCGCGCGCGGATTATCATATATATACGTATACGTCGTCTATGTCTAAATCTATTAAAAATAGCGTGTAGTAGTACATGTATAGTCGCTACCGCCTAATACTGAAATCGCGAATACCATCCGTGCGGGAATATAGCGACTTGTGCCACAGGATTCATCATACGGCGGAAGGCTGCCGGAGGCTATGGATGAGTTCCGCCTTCATTGTCTGAAGAAGGATCGCAGGAACATAAAGAGCAAGAAAGCTGCCCTATGACTATCACGGATATCGCAGCAGTCGCAAGCCATGCTGGGGGCTGCGAAACGCAGCCGATCAGGCAATATGTAAGTATCGGCCTAGCGTAGGTTCGCGCTTATCTAGCTTTCCGCCTTACCACCCTTGTGACAATGTATGCACTTATGCTTCCTATCCTTGAAATAATGTATGAGTTTAATTTTGTACGAATTTTCTCCCTTCTTGCTGCTTGGTGGCAACTGATAGATAACAAGCCGACAATTCGATGGACCGCGGAGAGGTGACAAGGCGATGCAATCTGGGAAATCAAACCGCTCTATAGGTCTATAGGCAGGGAGATGCTTGCAACTGCGCAGGCGACCACACTTGCGACCGGCAGGAGCTTTTCACTGTCAACATATTTGTGGACCGCAGTAAGTCCCTCTGCATGCCGGGATTGCATGTACATGTACTCCATCCATTTTTTACCATATGACAGTTTTTTGCTGACTAGAACTATGCCTCGGTTGTTACCGCCACATCATATTTGCACTTTTATTTCAGGAAAGGGTTGGCGCTTCGATCCGGGCTCAGTGACCACCCTCTTTCATATGGCAGTATTCAGAACACAGGCACATAAACAATATGCAAACGATCTTGCTGAGCATTTGGTTTCCTCTGCGAACAACTGTGTGGGGCCTACAGTGGAGGAATTTGCGCCGGATGTTGCTGAATCTCTCCATGCCCTACCAGATATGGTCTGCCGAATCCACCAGGTGCGCAACCTCCATCAATTAGCTTTAAAGCTTTGCATACACATAATTCTCTCACATTGCAATGTCACTATTCTGCAGGACATATTAACAAAGGTAGGGGACAGAGATAAGGTAATGCAATCTGCATTTTAGAGCATGATGGACAACCTCCAATTCCAAATGGATTCTAGAGCAGCATAGGATAAAGCCGCCCATCGCGCCCACACTACTCTACGTGAATTCAAGCTGCTGTAAATACGGCACTGGAGCTCGTAGCTGAGCAGCTTGGTGCTCCCGGCAATGACCAGGTACGCATTGAACCTCCGAAGCACATATTTTACTAGTGGTGTGCGCCGTACATGTATGTCTATTAAGCTTCGCCTTTACGCTTATTTCTCCGTAATATGCTACCTCCCCTTCTCCCCTCCCGTTTGGCATAGGCGGAGGCGAGGCCATCAACGGCCACCCGTCCTCCGCTAGTGGGACCAGTACAGGTGCCCCATCTGGCGACCACTGTGGCCCAACATGGCACAGCACCGCGGCCGGCGCAAGCTCCGCAGTCTGCATCACAACACAGCGATTACTATTCTCTACCTGCGGAGGTCCGAGCAAATCTTTGTCGAATGTGTACGGATGTCAAAACTGTGTCAGGATTGTACACAGAGTGGAATTATGGCACCCAAATAGATGTTATTTCCCAACGGAACAAAACAGACAGTGCAAAAGCCATCAGTACAGACAATGATTGCCAGCCCGAATGCTTATCCAAAGTGCAAGGCCTATAGAGCGTCTTGCAGTGGAAGGAAGCATTTATCGCGCAGACGCACAATCATTGACATTGTAGATGCTACAGCACAACGCCTAGGGAAGGAAGGCATCGACGTAGCAAAAGCCTTTGACAACTGCCAAGAGACGGACCGTTTGAATAAGTGTGGCACACGCCTCAAAAAGGGGGAGATGCCCGACATTAGCTAGGTCACTAAAATGGTGTAAGTTTATTGCGTCATTTCTGCAAATACTGCCCAGCCCAGCCATCCCACACATGCACTTCCCCTACAGTGTAGCCCAACATGGACCTCAGAATGTATTGCACGCTCACTGGGAGGCGCTGGTGCAGTGGCGTACGCAATGTGCAGAAGTTGCGCAGTCCAGCATAGGCCAAGTATCGCCATGCGTTTTATTACACACTGCTAGCTATAATCTAGTCATGCTGCCAGTACTAAAGCCTGCCAATACTAGTCCGGCGCCATCCCAACCACCGCACTGCTGCTCCCAACCTACAATGCTTCCTGTAGTGCCTGCATGCTGCTTCCTGAGCGGCTGCGCTTGCGACGCCACCTGCCCTGCCGCCAGCACCTGCCATGCACTCGTTAGCCCCCCCCCCCCCCCCCCCTCCCCCCCCCCCCTGTCACGCATGCAATCCCTCCATGCAATCAATGTGTGGCACCACTATCAAATACTACACACATTGCGCGAGTGTGCACCTGCACCGCGGCAAGACGGCGCAGCTGCAGGCCGGCGTCGCTGCGGCCCTACCGTCCAAACGAATGTCCAGCATCATGACTGCACTACGGTAGCAACTGCATCTATTGCAGTTGATTCAGTGACACTAAGTCCCGCAGTCTGCCTGAATGCCCATGACAAGCCCTTGTTCCTCCCCCATTGCCATTACCCTAACTGGACGACGCACCGACGGGGGCGTCGGGGCATCATGGCGTCAAGCACGCTGCATCTGCGCACGGCCCCTGTGCACCCCAGCCGGCTGGTCCGACGCTGCGGCAGCAGCATGCAACATGGCGTGCGGCTATTCCTCACAGCCGACTACGCAGTCCCCTCCCCTCTGCCTCCAAGCACACACCAGGCGCGCACCTGCTTGTAGGCAGGAGAGTTGCATCTACGCGCGCTGCAACTTGCTGGTTGTGCTCGGGCGTAGAGCCAGAGCAGCCTTGAGTTTATGTTTAGAGCAAGGGGAGAGAGGGGGCGGGGGAGAGGGGGGTGTCAGGCAGGCCTAGTGGAGCAAAGTGCATGGATAGTCCGGAAGAGATAGCAATCATGTCTATACGCGCAAGTTGGAGTAGTTTGGGCTGTGTGGATGTGTGTGTGTGGGGGGGGGGGGGGGGGGGGTTCAGTGCGGCTATAAGCAGCGCAAGCCGCGCGTGCTGAGAATGGCAGCCAACGTGAAATTCGCGGCCGGGAACAATATTCGGCCGGGTCAATAATCGTTAAGTGCGCCTCTTCACGGCGCGACAATACGCAGTGCACAAACGGCGCACAAACGTCGCGGGCCAAGTCGGGATCGAGAGGAGGTGGGGGGGGGGGGGGGGGGCAATTACTGCCGCGCGCTTTGAAGTTACCTGACGATGCCTACCGGTTGCGCCAGTGAGGGAAGTCTTGCGACAAGCTCCTCTGCAACGTTTTCGTACGTGTCAAGATGTGCCGCAACCATCGCTTGCCAATGCGGCACGGCACGAGCAGCGTGTCGTCCACCATCGCGGAACGCGGTATTGGATGATGCTGCGGTATGGCCGCTCGGGCACCCAGTAGCAACACCCGAATGACACAAACCACCCAAGTAGTACGCGTGGCACAAGACGGGTAGTGCGCGCCCAAGCGCAATACGGAGGACGAGTGGCAGCCGTCAGCACAGGTGATGACGGCTGCGATATCAAGCCAGAACCTCGGCAGCAGGGCGCATCAGGGCGTTGCGTTACGCAATATCGAGCAGGACCCCAGCAGCGCTGATATTGCCTAACGCAAATGGCAGTTTGCACGACAATATCTTGATATTTTCGCGCAAATGACATGCTCTAAACTAGGGCAGGTCACATCCGTGACGGCGAGGTACTTTACGGCAGGTGGCCGAGGTGTGACATCCGTGACGGCGTCACGCGTACGATAAAAATAGCGTATTCCTATCCTCATGCAAGGGGCATATGTCACTCCCGTACCGGCCGTGTCACGGCCATCGATATCCGTGACGAGCGCCTAACACCGTGACGCCCGCTTCTGATATCTCGTACGAGCAGAAGCCGCGCGCGCGCGGATTATCATATATATATATATATATATATATGTATACGTCGTCTATGTCTAAATCTATTAAAAATAGCGTGTAGTAGTACATGTATAGTCGCTACCGCCTAATACTGAAATCGCGAATACCATCCGTGCGGGAATCTAGCGACTTGTGCCACAGGATTCGTCATACGGCGGAAGGCTGCCGGAGGCTGTGGATGAGTTCCGCCTTCATTGTCTGAAGAAGGATCGCAGGAACATAAAGAGCAAGAAAGCTGCCCTATGACTATCACGGATATCGCAGCAGTCGCAAGCCATGCTGGGGGCTGCGAAACGCAGCCGATCAGGCAATATGTAAGTATCGGCCTAGCGTAGGTTCGCGCTTATCTAGCTTTCCGCCTTACCACCCTTGTGACAATGTATGCACTTATGCTTCCTATCCTTGAAATAATGTATGAGTTTAATTTTGTACGAATTTTCTCCCTTCTTGCTGCTTGGTGGCAACTGATAGATAACAAGCCGACAATTCGATGGACCGCGGAGAGGTGACAAGGCGATGCAATCTGGGAAATCAAACCGCTCTATAGGTCTATAGGCAGGGAGATGCTTGCAACTGCGCAGGCGACCACACTTGCGACCGGCAGGAGCTTTTCACTGTCAACGTATTTGTGGAGCGCAGTAAGTCCCTCTGCATGCCGGGATTGCATGTACATGTACTCCATCCATTTTTTACCATATGACAGTTTTTTGCTGACTAGAACTATGCCTCGGTTGTTACCGCCACATCATATTTGCACTTTTATTTCAGGAAAGGGTTGGCGCTTCGATCCGGGCTCAGTGACCACCCTCTTTCATATGGCAGTATTCAGAACACAGGCACATAAACAATATGCAAACGATCTTGCTGAGCATTTGGCTTCCTCTGCGAACAACTGTGTGGGGCCTACAGTGGAGGAATTTGCGCCGGATGTTGCTGAATCTCTCCATGCCCTACCAGATATGGTCTGCCGAATCCACCAGGTGCGCAACCTCCATCAATTAGCTTTAAAGCTTTGCATACACATAATTCTCTCACATTGCAATGTCACTATTCTGCAGGACATATTAACAAAGGTAGGGGACAGAGACAAGGTAATGCAATCTGCATTTTAGAGCATGATGGACAACCTCCAATTCCAAAAGGATTCTAGAGCAGCATAGGATAAAGCCGCCCATCGCGCCCACACTACTCTACGTGAATTCAAGCTGCTGTAAATACGGCACTGGAGCTCGTAGCTGAGCAGCTTGGTGCTCCCGGCAATGACCAGGTACGCATTGAACCTCCGAAGCACATATTTTACTAGTGGTGTGCGCCGTACATGTATGTCTATTAAGCTTCGCCTTTACGCTTATTTCTCCGTAATATGCTACCTCCCCTTCTCCCCTCCCGTTTGGCATAGGCGGAGGCGAGGCCATCAACGGCCACCCGTCCTCCGCTAGTGGGACCAGTACAGGTGCCCCATCTGGCGACCACTGTGGCCCAACATGGCACAACACCGCGGCCGGCGCAAGCTCCGCAGTCTGCATCACAACACAGCGATTACTATTCTCTACCTGCGGAGGTCCGAGCAAATCTTTGTCGAATGTGTACGGATGTCAAAACTGTGTCAGGATTGTACACAGAGTGGAATTATGGCACCCAAATAGATGTTATTTCCCAACGGAACAAAACAGACAGTGCAAAAGCCATCAGTACAGACAATGATTGCCAGCCCGAATGCTTATCCAAAGTGCAAGGCCTATAGAGCGTCTTGCAGTGGAAGGAAGCATTTATCGCGCAGACGCACAATCATTGACATTGTAGATGCTACAGCACAACGCCTAGGGAAGGAAGGCATCGACTTAGCAAAAGCCTTTGACAACTGCCAAGAGACGGACCGTTGGAATAAGTGTGGCACACGCCTCAAAAAGGGGGAGATGCCCGACATTAGCTAGGTCACTAAAATGGTGTAAGTTTATTGCGTCATTTCTGCAAATACTGCCCAGCCCAGCCATCCCACACATGCACTTCCCCTACAGTGTAGCCCAACATGGACCTCAGAATGTATTGCACGCTCACTGGGAGGCGCTGGTGCAGTGGCGTACGCAATGTGCAGAAGTTGCGCAGTCCAGCATAGGCCAAGTATCGCCATGCGTTTTATTACACACTGCTAGCTATAATCTAGTCATGCTGCCAGTACTAAAGCCTGCCAATACTAGTCCGGCGCCATCCCAACCACCGCACTGCTGCTCCCAACCTACAATGCTTCCTGTAGTGCCTGCATGCTGCTTCCTGAGCGGCTGCGCTTGCGACGCCACCTGCCCTGCCGCCAGCACCTGCCATGCACTCGTTAGCCCCCCCCCCCCCCCCCCCCTCCCCCCCCCCCCCTGTCACGCATGCAATCCCTCCATGCAATCAATGTGTGGCACCACTATCAAATACTACACACATTGCGCGAGTGTGCACCTGCACCGCGGCAAGACGGCGCAGCTGCAGGCCGGCGTCGCTGCGGCCCTACCGTCCAAACGAATGTCCAGCATCATGACTGCACTACGGTAGCAACTGCATCTATTGCAGTTGATTCAGTGACACTAAGTCCCGCAGTCTGCCTGAATGCCCATGACAAGCCCTTGTTCCTCCCCCATTGCCATTACCCTAACTGGACGACGCACCGGCGGGGGCGTCGGGGCATCATGGCGTCAAGCACGCTGCATCTGCGCACGGCCCCTGTGCACCCCAGCCGGCTGGTCCGACGCTGCGGCAGCAGCATGCAACATGGCGTGCGGCTATTCCTCACAGCCGACTACGCAGTCCCCTCTCCTGTGCCTCCAAGCACACACCAGGCGCGCACCTGCTTGTAGGCAGGAGAGTTGCATCTACGCGCGCTGCAACTTGCTGGTTGTGCTCGGGCGTAGAGCCAGAGCAGCCTTGAGTTTATGTTTAGAGCAAGGGGAGAGAGGGGGCGGGGGAGAGGGGGGTGTCAGGCAGGCCTAGTGGAGCAAAGTGCATGGATAGCCTGGATGAGATAGCAATCATGTCTATACGCGCAAGTTGGAGTAGTTTGGGCTGTGTGGATGTGTGTGTGTGGGGGGGGGGGGGGGGGGGTTCAGTGCGGCTATAAGCCGCGCAAGCCGCGCGTGCTGAGAATGGCAGCCAACGTGAAATTCGCGGCCGGGAACAATATTCGGCCGGGTCAATAATCGTTAAGTGCGCCTCTTCACGGCGCGACAATACGCAGTGCACAAACGGCGCACAAACGTCGCGGGCCAAGTCGGGATCGAGAAGAGGTGGGGGGGGGGGGGGGGGCAATTACTGCCGCGCGCTTTGAAGTTACCTGACGATGCCCACCGGTTGCGCCAGTGAGGGAAGTCTTGCGACAAGCTCCTATGCAACGTTTTCGTACGTGTCAAGATGTGCCGCAACCATCGCTTGCCAATGCGGCACGGCACGAGCAGCGTGTCGTCCACCATCGCGGAACGCGGTATTGGATGATGCTGCGGTATGGCCGCTCGGGCACCCAGTAGCAACACCCGAATGACACAAACCACCCAAGTAGTACGCGTGGCACAAGACGGGTAGTGCGCGCCCAAGCGCAATACGGAGGACGAGTGGCAGCCGTCAGCACAGGTGATGACGGCTGCGATATCAAGCCAGAACCTCGGCAGCAGGGCGCATCAGGGCGTTGCGTTACGCAATATCGAGCAGGACCCCAGCAGCGCTGATATTGCCTAACGCAAATGGCAGTTTGCACGACAATATCTTGATATTTTCGCGCAAATGACATGCTCTAAACTAGGGCAGGTCACATCCGTGACGGCGAGGTACTTTACGGCAGGTGGCCGAGGTGTGACATCCGTGACGGCGTCACGCGTACGATAAAAATAGCGTATTCCTATCCTCATGCAAGGGGCATATGTCACTCCCGTACCGGCCGTGTCACGGCCATCGATATCCGTGACGAGCGCCTAACACCGTGACGCCCGCTTCTGATATCTCGTACGAGCAGAAGCCGCGCGCGCGCGGATTATCATATATATATATATATATATATATGTATACGTCGTCTATGTCTAAATCTATTAAAAATAGCGTGTAGTAGTACATGTATAGTCGCTACCGCCTAATACTGAAATCGCGAATACCATCCGTGCGGGAATCTAGCGACTTGTGCCACAGGATTCGTCATACGGCGGAAGGCTGCCGGAGGCTGTGGATGAGTTCCGCCTTCATTGTCTGAAGAAGGATCGCAGGAACATAAAGAGCAAGAAAGCTGCCCTATGACTATCACGGATATCGCAGCAGTCGCAAGCCATGCTGGGGGCTGCGAAACGCAGCCGATCAGGCAATATGTAAGTATCGGCCTAGCGTAGGTTCGCGCTTATCTAGCTTTCCGCCTTACCACCCTTGTGACAATGTATGCACTTATGCTTCCTATCCTTGAAATAATGTATGAGTTTAATTTTGTACGAATTTTCTCCCTTCTTGCTGCTTGGTGGCAACTGATAGATAACAAGCCGACAATTCGATGGACCGCGGAGAGGTGACAAGGCGATGCAATCTGGGAAATCAAACCGCTCTATAGGTCTATAGGCAGGGAGATGCTTGCAACTGCGCAGGCGACCACACTTGCGACCGGCAGGAGCTTTTCACTGTCAACGTATTTGTGGAGCGCAGTAAGTCCCTCTGCATGCCGGGATTGCATGTACATGTACTCCATCCATTTTTTACCATATGACAGTTTTTTGCTGACTAGAACTATGCCTCGGTTGTTACCGCCACATCATATTTGCACTTTTATTTCAGGAAAGGGTTGGCGCTTCGATCCGGGCTCAGTGACCACCCTCTTTCATATGGCAGTATTCAGAACACAGGCACATAAACAATATGCAAACGATCTTGCTGAGCATTTGGCTTCCTCTGCGAACAACTGTGTGGGGCCTACAGTGGAGGAATTTGCGCCGGATGTTGCTGAATCTCTCCATGCCCTACCAGATATGGTCTGCCGAATCCACCAGGTGCGCAACCTCCATCAATTAGCTTTAAAGCTTTGCATACACATAATTCTCTCACATTGCAATGTCACTATTCTGCAGGACATATTAACAAAGGTAGGGGACAGAGACAAGGTAATGCAATCTGCATTTTAGAGCATGATGGACAACCTCCAATTCCAAATGGATTCTAGAGCAGCATAGGATAAAGCCGCCCATCGCGCCCACACTACTCTACGTGAATTCAAGCTGCTGTAAATACGGCACTGGAGCTCGTAGCTGAGCAGCTTGGTGCTCCCGGCAATGACCAGGTACGCATTGAACCTCCGAAGCACATATTTTACTAGTGGTGTGCGCCGTACATGTATGTCTATTAAGCTTCGCCTTTACGCTTATTTCTCCGTAATATGCTACCTCCCCTTCTCCCCTCCCGTTTGGCATAGGCGGAGGCGAGGCCATCAACGGCCACCCGTCCTCCGCTAGTGGGACCAGTACAGGTGCCCCATCTGGCGACCACTGTGGCCCAACATGGCACAGCACCGCGGCCGGCGCAAGCTCCGCAGTCTGCATCACAACACAGCGATTACTATTCTCTACCTGCGGAGGTCCGAGCAAATCTTTGTCGAATGTGTACGGATGTCAAAACTGTGTCAGGATTGTACACAGAGTGGAATTATGGCACCCAAATAGATGTTATTTCCCAACGGAACAAAACAGACAGTGCAAAAGCCATCAGTACAGACAATGATTGCCAGCCCGAATGCTTATCCAAAGTGCAAGGCCTATAGAGCGTCTTGCAGTGGAAGGAAGCATTTATCGCGCAGACGCACAATCATTGACATTGTAGATGCTACAGCACAACGCCTAGGGAAGGAAGGCATCGACGTAGCAAAAGCCTTTGACAACTGCCAAGAGACGGACCGTTTGAATAAGTGTGGCACACGCCTCAAAAAGGGGGAGATGCCCGACATTAGCTAGGTCACTAAAATGGTGTAAGTTTATTGCGTCATTTCTGCAAATACTGCCCAGCCCAGCCATCCCACACATGCACTTCCCCTACAGTGTAGCCCAACATGGACCTCAGAATGTATTGCACGCTCACTGGGAGGCGCTGGTGCAGTGGCGTACGCAATGTGCAGAAGTTGCGCAGTCCAGCATAGGCCAAGTATCGCCATGCGTTTTATTACACACTGCTAGCTATAATCTAGTCATGCTGCCAGTACTAAAGCCTGCCAATACTAGTCCGGCGCCATCCCAACCACCGCACTGCTGCTCCCAACCTACAATGCTTCCTGTAGTGCCTGCATGCTGCTTCCTGAGCGGCTGCGCTTGCGACGCCACCTGCCCTGCCGCCAGCACCTGCCATGCACTCGTTAGCCCCCCCCCCCCCCCCCCCCCCCCCCCCCCCACCCTGTCACGCATGCAATCCCTCCATGCAATCAATGTGTGGCACCACTATCAAATACTACACACATTGCGCGAGTGTGCACCTGCACCGCGGCAAGACGGCGCAGCTGCAGGCCGGCGTCGCTGCGGCCCTACCGTCCAAACGAATGTCCAGCATCATGACTGCACTACGGTAGCAACTGCATCTATTGCAGTTGATTCAGTGACACTAAGTCCCGCAGTCTGCCTGAATGCCCATGACAAGCCCTTGTTCCTCCCCCATTGCCATTACCCTAACTGGACGACGCACCGACGGGGGCGTCGGGGCATCATGGCGTCAAGCACGCTGCATCTGCGCACGGCCCCTGTGCACCCCAGCCGGCTGGTCCGACGCTGCGGCAGCAGCATGCAACATGGCGTGCGGCTATTCCTCACAGCCGACTACGCAGTCCCCTCCCCTGTGCCTCCAAGCACACACCAGGCGCGCACCTGCTTGTAGGCAGGAGAGTTGCATCTACGCGCGCTGCAACTTGCTGGTTGTGCTCGGGCGTAGAGCCAGAGCAGCCTTGAGTTTATGTTTAGAGCAAGGGGAGAGAGTGGGCGGGGGAGAGGGGGGTGTCAGGCAGGCCTAGTGGAGCAAAGTGCATGGATAGTCCGGAAGAGATAGCAATCATGTCTATACGCGCAAGTTGGAGTAGTTTGGGCTGTGTGGATGTGGATGTGTGTGTGTGTGTGGGGGGGGGGGGGGGGGGTTCAGTGCGGCTATAAGCAGCGCAAGCCGCGCGTGCTGAGAATGGCAGCCAACGTGAAATTCGCGGCCGGGAACAATATTCGGCCGGGTCAATAATCGTTAAGTGCGCCTCTTCACGGCGCGACAATACGCAGTGCACAAACGGCGCACAAACGTCGCGGGCCAAGTCGGGATCGAGAGGAGGTGGGGGGGGGGGGGGGGGGGGGGGGGGCAATTACTGCCGCGCGCTTTGAAGTTACCTGACGATGCCTACCGGTTGCGCCAGTGAGGGAAGTCTTGCGACAAGCTCCTCTGCAACGTTTTCGTACGTGTCAAGATGTGCCGCAACCATCGCTTGCCAATGCGGCACGGCACGAGCAGCGTGTCGTCCACCATCGCGGAACGCGGTATTGGATGATGCTGCGGTATGGCCGCTCGGGCACCCAGTAGCAACACCCGAATGACACAAACCACCCAAGTAGTACGCGTGGCACAAGACGGGTAGTGCGCGCCCAAGCGCAATACGGAGGACGAGTGGCAGCCGTCAGCACAGGTGATGACGGCTGCGATATCAAGCCAGAACCTCGGCAGCAGGGCGCATCAGGGCGTTGCGTTACGCAATATCGAGCAGGACCCCAGCAGCGCTGATATTGCCTAACGCAAATGGCAGTTTGCACGACAATATCTTGATATTTTCGCGCAAATGACATGCTCTAAACTAGGGCAGGTCACATCCGTGACGGCGAGGTACTTTACGGCAGGTGGCCGAGGTGTGACATCCGTGACGGCGTCACGCGTACGATAAAAATAGCGTATTCCTATCCTCATGCAAGGGGCATATGTCACTCCCGTACCGGCCGTGTCACGGCCATCGATATCCGTGACGAGCGCCAAACACCGTGACGCCCGCTTCTGATATCTCGTACGAGCAGAAGCCGCGCGCGCGCGGATTATCATATATATACGTATACGTCGTCGATGTCTAAATCTATTAAAAATAGCGGGTACATGTAGTCGCTACCGGCTAATACTGAAGTCGCGAATACCATCCGTGCGGGAATATAGCGACTTGTGCCACAGGATTCATCATACGGCGGAAGGCTGCCGGAGGCTATGGATGAGTTCCGCCTTCATTGTCTGAAGAAGGATCGCAGGAACATAAAGAGCAAGAAAGCTGCCCTATGACTATCACGGATATCGCAGCAGTCGCAAGCCATGCTGGGGGCTGCGAAACGCAGCCGATCAGGCAATATGTAAGTATCGGCCTAGCGTAGGTTCGCGCTTATCTAGCTTTCCGCCTTACCACCCTTGTGACAATGTATGCACTTATGCTTCCTATCCTTGAAATAATGTACGTTATATGAGTTTAATTTTGTACGAATTTTCTCCCTTCTTGCTGCTTGGTGGCAACTGATAGATAACAAGCCGACAATTCGATGGACCGCGGAGAGGTGACAAGGCGATGCAATCTGGGAAATCAAACCGCTCTATAGGTCTATAGGCAGGGAGATGCTTGCAACTGCGCAGGCGACCACACTTGCGACCGGCAGGAGCTTTTCACTGTCAACATATTTGTGGAGCGCAGTAAGTCCCTCTGCATGCCGGGATTGCATGTACATGTACTCCATCCATTTTTTACCATATGACAGTTTTTTGCTGACTAGAACTATGCCTCGGTTGTTACCGCCACATCATATTTGCACTTTTATTTCAGGAAAGGGTTGGCGCTTCGATCCGGGCTCAGTGACCACCCTCTTTCATATGGCAGTATTCAGAACACAGGCACATAAACAATATGCAAACGATCTTGCTGAGCATTTGGTTTCCTCTGCGAACAACTGTGTGGGGCCTACAGTGGAGGAATTTGCGCCGGATGTTGCTGAATCTCTCCATGCCCTACCAGATATGGTCTGCCGAATCCACCAGGTGCGCAACCTCCATCAATTAGCTTTAAAGCTTTGCATACACATAATTCTCTCACATTGCAATGTCACTATTCTGCAGGACATATTAACAAAGGTAGGGGACAGAGACAAGGTAATGCAATCTGCATTTTAGAGCATGATGGACAACCTCCAATTCCAAATGGATTCTAGAGCAGCATAGGATAAAGCCGCCCATCGCGCCCACACTACTCTACGTGAATTCAAGCTGCTGTAAATACGGCACTGGAGCTCGTAGCTGAGCAGCTTGGTGCTCCCGGCAATGACCAGGTACGCATTGAACCTCCGAAGCACATATTTTACTAGTGGTGTGCGCCGTACATGTATGTCTATTAAGCTTCGCCTTTACGCTTATTTCTCCGTAATATGCTACCTCCCCTTCTCCCCTCCCGTTTGGCATAGGCGGAGGCGAGGCCATCAACGGCCACCCGTCCTCCGCTAGTGGGACCAGTACAGGTGCCCCATCTGGCGACCACTGTGGCCCAACATGGCACAGCACCGCGGCCGGCGCAAGCTCCGCAGTCTGCATCACAACACAGCGATTACTATTCTCTACCTGCGGAGGTCCGAGCAAATCTTTGTCGAATGTGTACGGATGTCAAAACTGTGTCAGGATTGTACACAGAGTGGAATTATGGCACCCAAATAGATGTTATTTCCCAACGGAACAAAACAGACAGTGCAAAAGCCATCAGTACAGACAATGATTGCCAGCCCGAATGCTTATCCAAAGTGCAAGGCCTATAGAGCGTCTTGCAGTGGAAGGAAGCATTTATCGCGCAGACGCACAATCATTGACATTGTAGATGCTACAGCACAACGCCTAGGGAAGGAAGGCATCGACGTAGCAAAAGCCTTTGACAACTGCCAAGAGACGGACCGTTTGAATAAGTGTGGCACACGCCTCAAAAAGGGGGAGATGCCCGACATTAGCTAGGTCACTAAAATGGTGTAAGTTTATTGCGTCATTTCTGCAAATACTGCCCAGCCCAGCCATCCCACACATGCACTTCCCCTACAGTGTAGCCCAACATGGACCTCAGAATGTATTGCACGCTCACTGGGAGGCGCTGGTGCAGTGGCGTACGCAATGTGCAGAAGTTGCGCAGCCCAGCATAGGCCAAGTATCGCCATGCGTTTTATTACACATTGCTAGCTATAATCTAGTCATGCTGCCAGTACTAAAGCCTGCCAATACTAGTCCGGCGCCATCCCAACCACCGCACTGCTGCTCCCAACCTACAATGCTTCCTGTAGTGCCTGCATGCTGCTTCCTCAGCGGCTGCGCTTGCGACGCCACCTGCCCTGCCGCCAGCACCTGCCATGCACTCGTTAGCCCCCCCCCCCCCCCCCCTCCCCCCCCCCCCCCCCCACCCTGTCACGCATGCAATCCCTCCATGCAATCAATGTGTGGCACCACTATCAAATACTACACACATTGCGCGAGTGTGCACCTGCACCGCGGCAAGACGGCGCAGCTGCAGGCCGGCGTCGCTGCGGCCCTACCGTCCAAACGAATGTCCAGCATCATGATTGCACTACGGTAGCAACTGCATCTATTGCAGTTGATTCAGTGACACTAAGTCCCGCAGTCTGCCTGAATGCCCATGACAAGCCCTTGTTCCTCCCCCATTGCCATTACCCTAACTGGACGACGCACCAACGGGGGCGTCGGGGCATCATGGCGTCAAGCACGCTGCATCTGCGCACGGCCCCTGTGCACCCCAGCCGGCTGGTCCGACGCTGCGGCAGCAGCATGCAACATGGCGTGCGGCTATTCCTCACAGCCGACTACGCAGTCCCCTCCCCTGTGCCTCCAAGCACACACCAGGCGCGCACCTGCTTGTAGGCAGGAGAGTTGCATCTACGCGCGCTGCAACTTGCTGGTTGTGCTCGGGCGTAGAGCCAGAGCAGCCTTGAGTTTATGTTTAGAGCAAGGGGAGAGAGGGGGCGGGGGAGAGGGGGGTGTCAGGCAGGCCTAGTGGAGCAAAGTGCATGGATAGTCCGGAAGAGATAGCAATCATGTCTATACGCGCAAGTTGGAGTAGTTTGGGCTGTGTGGATGTGTGTGTGTGTGTGTGCGGGGGGGGGGGGGGGGGTTCAGTGCGGCTATAAGCAGCGCAAGCCGCGCGTGCTGAGAATGGCAGCCAACGTGAAATTCGCGGCCGGGAACCATATTCGGCCGGGTCAATAATCGTTAAGTGCGCCTCTTCACGGCGCGACAATACGCAGTGCACAAACGGCGCACAAACGTCGCGGGCCAAGTCGGGATCGAGAGGAGGTGGGGGGGGGGGGGGGGGGGGGGGGGGGGGGCAAATACTGCCGCGCGCTTTGAAGTTACCTGACGATGCCTACCGGTTGCGCCAGTGAGGGAAGTCTTGCGACAAGCTCCTCTGCAACGTTTTCGTACGTGTCAAGATGTGCCGCAACCATCGCTTGCCAATGCGGCACGGCACGAGCAGCGTGTCGTCCACCATCGCGGAACGCGGTATTGGATGATGCTGCGGTATGGCCGCTCGGGCACCCAGTAGCAACACCCGAATGACACAAACCACCCAAGTAGTACGCGTGGCACAAGACGGGTAGTGCGCGCCCAAGCGCAATACGGAGGACGAGTGGCAGCCGTCAGCACAGGTGATGACGGCTGCGATATCAAGCCAGAACCTCGGCAGCAGGGCGCATCAGGGCGTTGCGTTACGCAATATCGAGCAGGACCCCAGCAGCGCTGATATTGCCTAACGCAAATGGCAGTTTGCACGACAATATCTTGATATTTTCGCGCAAAGGACATGCTCTAAACTAGGGCAGGTCACATCCGTGACGGCGAGGTACTTTACGGCAGGTGGCCGAGGTGTGACATCCGTGACGGCGTCACGCGTACGATAAAAATAGCGTGTTCCTATCCTCATGCAAGGGGCATATGTCACTCCCGTACCGGCCGTGTCACGGCCATCGATATCCGTGACGAGCGCCAAACACCGTGACGCCCGCTTCTGATATCTCGTACGAGCAGAAGCCGCGCGCGCGCGGATTATCATATATATACGTATACGTCGCCTATGTCTAAATCTTTTAAAAATTGCGTGTAGTAGTACATGCATAGTCGCTACCGCCTAATACTGAAATCGCGAATACCATCCGCGCGGGAATATAGCGACTTGTGCCACAGGATTCATCATACGGCGGAAGGCTGCCGGAGGCTATGGATGAGTTCCGCCTTCATTGTCTGAAGAAGGATCGCAGGAATGTAAAGAGCAAGAAAGCTGCCCTATGACTATCACGGATATCGCAGCAGTCGCAAGCCATGCTGGGGGCTGCGAAACGCAGCCGATCAGGCAATATGTAAGTATCGGCCTAGCGTAGGTTCGCGCTTATCTAGCTTTCCGCCTTACCACCCTTGTGACAATGTATGCACTTATGCTTCCTATCCTTGAAATAATGTATGAGTTTAATTTTGTACGAATTTTCTCCCTTCTTGCTGCTTGGTGGCAACTGATAGATAACAAGCCGACAATTCGATGGACCGCGGAGAGGTGACAAGGCGATGCAATCTGGGAAATCAAACCGCTCTATAGGTCTATAGGCAGGGAGATGCTTGCAACTGCGCAGGCGACCACACTTGCGACCGGCAGGAGCTTTTCACTGTCAACATATTTGTGGAGCGCAGTAGGTCCCTCTGCATGCCGGGATTGCATGTACATGTACTCCATCCATTTTTTACCATATGACAGTTTTTTGCTGACTAGAACTATGCCTCGGTTGTTACCGCCACATCATATTTGCACTTTTATTTCAGGAAAGGGTTGGCGCTTCGATCCGGGCTCAGTGACCACCCTCTTTCATATGGCAGTATTCAGAACACAGGCACATAAACAATATGCAAACGATCTTGCTGAGCATTTGGTTTCCTCTGCGAACAACTGTGTGGGGCCTACAGTGGAGGAATTTGCGCCGGATGTTGCTGAATCTCTCCATGCCCTACCAGATATGGTCTGCCGAATCCACCAGGTGCGCAACCTCCATCAATTAGCTTTAAAGCTTTGCATACACATAATTCTCTCACATTGCAATGTCACTATTCTGAGGGACATATTAACAAAGGTAGGGGACAGAGACAAGGTAATGCAATCTGCATTTTAGAGCATGATGGACAACCTCCAATTCCAAATGGATTCTAGAGCAGCATAGGATAGAGCCGCCCATCGCGCCCACACTACTCTACGTGAATTCAAGCTGCTGTAAATACGGCACTGGAGCTCGTAGCTGAGCAGCTTGGTGCTCCCGGCAATGACCAGGTACGCATTGAACCTCCGAAGCACATATTTTACTAGTGGTGTGCGCCGTACATGTATGTCTATTAAGCTTCGCCTTTACGCTTATTTCTCCGTAATATGCTACCTCCCCTTCTCCCCTCCCGTTTGGCATAGGCGGAGGCGAGGCCATCAACGGCCACCCGTCCTCCGCTAGTGGGACCAGTACAGGTGCCCCATCTGGCGACCACTGTGGCCCAACATGGCACAGCACCGCGGCCGGCGCAAGCTCCGCAGTCTGCATCACAACACAGCGATTACTATTCTCTACCTGCGGAGGTCCGAGCAAATCTTTGTCGAATGCGTACGGATGTCAAAACTGTGTCAGGATTGTACACAGAGTGGAATTATGGCACCCAAATAGATGTTATTTCCCAACGGAACAAAACAGACAGTGCAAAAGCCATCAGTACAGACAATGATTGCCAGCCCGAATGCTTATCCAAAGTGCAAGGCCTATAGAGCGTCTTGCAGTGGAAGGAAGCATTTATCGCGCAGACGCACAATCATTGACATTGTAGATGCTACAGCACAACGCCTAGGGAAGGAAGGCATCGACGTAGCAAAAGCCTTTGACAACTGCCAAGAGACGGACCGTTTGAATAAGTGTGGCACACGCCTCAAAAAGGGGGAGATGCCCGACATTAGCTAGGTCACTAAAATGGTGTAAGTTTATTGCGTCATTTCTGCAAATACTGCCCAGCCCAGCCATCCCACACATGCACTTCCCCTACAGTGTAGCCCAACATGGACCTCAGAATGTATTGCACGCTCACTGGGAGGCGCTGGTGCAGTGGCGTACGCAATGTGCAGAAGTTGCGCAGCCCAGCATAGGCCAAGTATCGCCATGCGTTTTATTACACATTGCTAGCTATAATCTAGTCATGCTGCCAGTACTAAAGCCTGCCAATACTAGTCCGGCGCCATCCCAACCACCGCACTGCTGCTCCCAACCTACAATGCTTCCTGTAGTGCCTGCATGCTGCTTCCTCAGCGGCTGCGCTTGCGACGCCACCTGCCCTGCCGCCAGCACCTGCCATGCACTCGTTAGCCCCCCCCCCCCCCCCCCCCCTCCCCCCCCCCCCCCCCCCACCCTGTCACGCATGCAATCCCCTCCATGCAATCAATGTGTGGCACCACTATCAAATACTACACACATTGCGCGAGTGTGCACCTGCACCGCGGCAAGACGGCGCAGCTGCAGGCCGGCGTCGCTGCGGCCCTACCGTCCAAACGAATGTCCAGCATCATGATTGCACTACGGTAGCAACTGCATCTATTGCAGTTGATTCAGTGACACTAAGTCCCGCAGTCTGCCTGAATGCCCATGACAAGCCCTTGTTCCTCCCCCATTGCCATTACCCTAACTGGACGACGCACCAACGGGGGCGTCGGGGCATCATGGCGTCAAGCACGCTGCATCTGCGCACGGCCCCTGTGCACCCCAGCCGGCTGGTCCGACGCTGCGGCAGCAGCATGCAACATGGCGTGCGGCTATTCCTCACAGCCGACTACGCAGTCCCCTCCCCTGTGCCTCCAAGCACACACCAGGCGCGCACCTGCTTGTAGGCAGGAGAGTTGCATCTACGCGCGCTGCAACTTGCTGGTTGTGCTCGGGCGTAGAGCCAGAGCAGCCTTGAGTTTATGTTTAGAGCAAGGGGAGAGAGGGGGCGGGGGAGAGGGGGGTGTCAGGCAGGCCTAGTGGAGCAAAGTGCATGGATAGTCCGGAAGAGATAGCAATCATGTCTATACGCGCAAGTTGGAGTAGTTTGGGCTGTGTGGATGTGTGTGTGTGTGTGTGCGGGGGGGGGGGGGGGGGGGGTTCAGTGCGGCTATAAGCAGCGCAAGCCGCGCGTGCTGAGAATGGCAGCCAACGTGAAATTCGCGGCCGGGAACCATATTCGGCCGGGTCAATAATCGTTAAGTGCGCCTCTTCACGGCGCGACAATACGCAGTGCACAAACGGCGCACAAACGTCGCGGGCCAAGTCGGGATCGAGAGGAGGTGGGGGGGGGGGGGGGGGGGGGGGGCAAATACTGCCGCGCGCTTTGAAGTTACCTGACGATTGCCTACCGGTTGCGCCAGTGAGGGAAGTCTTGCGACAAGCTCCTCTGCAACGTTTTCGTACGTGTCAAGATGTGCCGCAACCATCGCTTGCCAATGCGGCACGGCACGAGCAGCGTGTCGTCCACCATCGCGGAACGCGGTATTGGATGATGCTGCGGTATGGCCGCTCGGGCACCCAGTAGCAACACCCGAATGACACAAACCACCCAAGTAGTACGCGTGGCACAAGACGGGTAGTGCGCGCCCAAGCGCAATACGGAGGACGAGTGGCAGCCGTCAGCACAGGTGATGACGGCTGCGATATCAAGCCAGAACCTCGGCAGCAGGGCGCATCAGGGCGTTGCGTTACGCAATATCGAGCAGGACCCCAGCAGCGCTGATATTGCCTAACGCAAATGGCAGTTTGCACGACAATATCTTGATATTTTCGCGCAAAGGACATGCTCTAAACTAGGGCAGGTCACATCCGTGACGGCGAGGTACTTTACGGCAGGTGGCCGAGGTGTGACATCCGTGACGGCGTCACGCGTACGATAAAAATAGCGACCAATATTGACGGTGACTTCGTGATTCCCTCGGCTCCTTCTTGGTTCTTGGCTCCCTGTCCTCCTGCTCGACGTTGGTTTCAGGCTTATGTCTCTCTTTTGCTGGCAACCTTTCATAGTTGCCGTTATAGTTCTGTTTGTAGTGCGCTTTTGTGAAAGCCCTACTGTAAAATTATTTATATTGACGGTGAAGTTTGCGCTATCAATAAACATCAGCACCGGAGCAGATTAGCAGTACGTAGCGACTACAGTACTCGTACCAGGTAGTAGCGACTAGACTGACGGCGCTAAGAGGGTTCTGCTTAAAGGTAGGCTTTTTCCTTCCCCAGTACTTTCCATGCATTCTCTTGACGCTCTCCCTGTATTAACCAAAAAGTTATACTAGTCTCTACTGGACTGACGAGCAGTCCCCGTGTAACGAACTCCCTCGAGAAATCGTTTGAGGGATGGCCAAGCGCACTGGACGGCTACTCATCCTGCACCGTATGCAGCCCTCGCCGCGACGGGCGCGATGACGGTAACGATTCGCAGCAGTGCTGGGTGGCAGGACGGAGCAGCAGGCGGCGGCGGCGAGTAGGAGTGGCCAGCGACTACTCGTGACAGGAAGCGACCCCTGTTTCACGTCTGCCCCATCCGAGGCCCTCTGCCGCCCTAGAGGAGTCCGGGAGCTGGACGTGTCGCTCGCGCGCGCGCCACGGTCCTCGCGGGCGCCGGTGAAAAATATCACAGGGTGTACTACGGGTACACGTGCTTTGCGTGGCCGACCCGCCGGGCAGAGCAGGGCCTCCGCGTTGAGGGGCGGCGTCAATTTCCCAGCCGCGGTAGCGAGCGCCGCACCGCTTACGGTCTCCCGGAGCCACGTCGCGGGCACAACAGTGCCCAGATGGCGTTCCATATCAGTCGCCGCCGCTGTGGCGCAAGCGCAAGACCATCCTCCCCGTTCTCCTCCCGCCCTCGCTCGATGGCCACCACCGCCGGACGGCGCCGTGCGCCCGCCCCACTCCGCGTCGTGCTGCCGCTGTTCCTGCTCATCTTCCTCTCGGCGCGGCCCCTGCTCGCCAAGGCCACCGAGCAAGGTGCCCCCCCCCCCCCCCCCCCCGCCTCCCCCGCCCCCGCCCTTCCGCTCCACGGGGCGCGCCCAGCCACCCCGCACAGCTGATTAGTGCATGGCTGCCGCTGCTGCTGTGTCATCACTCCAGCAGGAGGCGTCGAGGCGTCCAAGGAGAGTGCGGCAGCGGGGGGCGCTGTTGAGGTAGGGCTGGGGCAGCAGATGCTGTGCCCCGTCCCTCTCCCCTGCCTTTCCTCTGCATACAGTTGCTGTGCTGCGGGAGGGGCATCCCGAGCTTGCTGCGCCACTGCACGAATGCCCATTTGCGACCACTAGGTGCAACGCACTTAGATATGACCCCAAGACCCCTTCCCCCACCCCCGCGACGGTGCAGGGCGGAGCCGCGGACCCCAGCAGCAGCTCGCCAGTAGATGTAGCCACAAACGCCGACGCCAGCGATCAGCCAGACCTGGCACCGGGGACAGGCGGGCCCGCGCTGGGCGAGGGGGTGACTGAGTCGCAGCCACAGGGTAGTGTGGATCCGAGCCCAGGGGGCGACGCCGCTAGGGAGGGGCAGCCGCTGGAGGTGGCTGGGGACCATGCCCAGGGGGGTGGGGCGCATGATGGAAGCGACAGCGGAGGCGGCGCGGAAGGTGGCGGCGGTCTGGTCTCCAGCCCATAGTACGCCTCCCGGCTCCCCGATTCCTTTCCTTCTCAGCTGCTGTGCTGCACAACCACCCGGTCGGGTGTCTCCACCACCTGCTGATAGGCAGCATCGGGTTGGCGCTGCCCCACCAGCATGGCCGCCCTGCACCACCTGACCCCCCCCCTCCCCCCGCAGCCCGCTGGGTGGCCTACCCTGCGATGACATGGTATGCACCTGCATCTCCAGCGGCGAGCTCAGCCTCATCCGCATGGACCTCGGCGAGCAGTGCAGCGCGCTGGAGCTGCTGCTGCCCGCCGCGCCGCAGCTGGCGCCGCCCTCGCGCCCCCCACCGCGCTCCCCCAAGCCCAAGCCGGTCATTCGGCAGCTGCCCGACCCGGACGAGTGCGTCAACCCCCTCCCCCCCTCACCAACACCCCTATGCCCCTGCCCGCGCAGCCCAGCAGAGCACAAGAGTGGAGGGGGCAGGGGTACCCCCCCCCCAGGGGGGGGGGGGGGGATTCAGGCGTGCATCGCAAGGACGGTAACCTTGCTCCCAAACAATGAGGAAGGACACTGGCTGCTCCACTATGCACATACTTTCTGCCTGGACTATCATGAGTCTATCATGTTTGTCATTTCTGATTATGTTTATGAAAAATCACGTGGCTTGTACAGGTAGTATGGAGCAGCAGGGAATGCCCTTGTCGTTCGTATAGATTTGAGGTTGTTTGTCCATAGCTCAGTTATGGTTGATTCCCTTATGTGTACGCGGCCTTGCTGCTCACTGTATGGCGTTATTATTTGTGATTATTCATCTACTTAGGAAACTGACATGGTTGTGTGAGGGTAACTATTGGTTTGCTGCGGTTGGCCGTTCTGCAATGGACGAGATGGCAGAAACGTTCAGAAATGAGAGCATGCGGAGGTAGCGAGGGCGTTGGCCGGCTGCTGAGCTGGCAGCGGCGCGGCGGCGCCCCACGGCACCCAGGTACATCCAGGCGGAGCGGGAAGAGGCCAAGCGGCGCGGGCAGGCGCTGCTGCAGGAGGGCGGCTTCCTGCGGCACAAGGCGGAGGGCGGCGGCGGGCACGGTCACGACGGCGAGGAGCGCGGCGGCGGCGGCGGGCCCAGGGCGGTGTACGGCACGCCGCGGGAGGAGCTGCGCCTGGAGCAGGACATGGAGAACATGGCTGCCAAGAAGATGGGCGCCAAGGTGCTGGCGGCAAACGCGGAGGCCACGCGGCTCAGCGAGGTGAGCGGCGACAACCCCCCTCCCCCCCCTCCCCCTCCCCCTGACCACAGGCCGCGCAGCTCTCCCCTCCGACGCCATCATGCAGGCCCTGCCAGCTAGCAGGGAGTGGTACGTGAGCTCAGCTGGGCGGCGCGCTCTCCCCTCAAGCTTGACCCCTCCTCTGTCTCCTGCGTGGCGCCAGGTGCTCCGGGACGACCCCGACACATACCTCAAGAACGAGTGCAACACCAAGGACGGGCTCTGGATCGTGATTGAGCTGCCCCAGGTGCCCCCTCCCTCAACTCACCCCACTCAGCCCTGCTTGGGAGGACTACGCGCCAAGAGCGCCGCCGGCTGACTGGGCGCTGCGGTGTGCGGGTGGCGGGCGGGCAGGTCGTCAAGGTGGAGGCCATCACGGTGAGCGTTTCGGAGATGTATAGCGCGCGCATCAAGACGATGACGGTGCTGAGCCGGGAAGCGCGGCTGCACGGGGACCCGCAGGAGGTGCGGCGCCGGGCGGGGGTCCCTCCCCCCCCCCACAAAACTTCCCCACCCCCAATCTCCCTCCTCACTCGTTCCTCTCCCTCCTCCCCACTCCTTCCCCCTTGCGCTCCTCCCCCTCTCTGCCCCGCTCCCACCCCCGATGGTTTGCCCGCTGACCGCGGCGGCGGCGGCGGCGGCGCAGATCGCTGCGACACGCAACGGCAGCGAGTGGCACCCGCTGGCGGAGCTGATTGCGGAGAACCGGCGTGGGACGCACGCGTTCCGGCTGCCCTGGGAGCGGTGGGCCAAGTACCTGCAGATCCGCTTTGAGTCGCACTACGGCAATCAGAAGGTCTGCGCGATCAACGAGATCCAGGTGCGAATCCGTCTGCCCTGGGGCTCCTGCTGGGCTGCTGTGTGCGTCGATACAGATACGCAGTGAGTAGGGAATGAAGTGCGGGTGAGGGGGGGGGGGGGCTTACCCCCATACTCTTGAGTGCGCCGATCAAGGGCTAGCGACAGGCCACCGAGAGGCGCGTAAATGAGCCCCGCCAATGGCATTAAGCCGTAGTGACAGGTGGCGACGCACCCGTAAGAACCCGCATCACAAGCCTCGCATTGGTATTGCGGGCAACCTTCAGGAATGTTCGCCGTAGGTTTGTCCAAATTTGGCCTGTGGTAGGTTAAGAGGCAGGTTCTTCTTCGCCCTGCTCTTTCTACCATACCCCAGCACCCGTGACGCCAAGCGCGCGGCGCCGCTAGCGTCGTCCCCCTCGGGATACGCAGTTGATGTCTCGAGACAGAGCGTATATTAACCGACGGGAGGTTGTTGTGTTTTCTTCTGGGGGAGGGGAGATGTGAGCGCATGAAACTCCTGGGTAGTACCGGCCATACAAACTTGCAAGCTCATGGGGCACCTTTGTGACCATAATTGGGTATTATGCGTGTGTCCTAGGCTTTCCCTCCATCTTCCGCAAGCCGAGCTGCCATTTGCTCTCGAATAGCCGCCCATATCATGACACGCGCCGCGCCGGTGCTGTCCTCCTCACCACCACCAACCGCCAGCGTGGCACTGCAGCGGTTGAGTTCCGACACCCTCTGGTCTGCTGCGTCCGGGCTGGCTGGGTGGGGTTGGCGCGGTGGTTGAGCAGCTGCGCGCTGACGCCTTTCGCGGCCTTGCAGGTCTTTGGGCTCACCAAGGCGGAGGAGATCATGAAGGAGCTGGAGGCCGTGGGCGGCCCGCCGCACGTGCCTCCGCCGCTGCACACCGACCCTAGTGTGCAGCCGCCGCCGCCGCTGCCCCCCGAGGCGGCGCCCCCGGAGAGCGGCGGGGAGGACGCTGGCGGGGAGGCGCCGGCGGCTGAGGCGGCGGGGGCAGTGGACCTGACGGCAGAGGGGCAGCCGTTGCAGGCAGCGGCTGCGGGTAAGGAGGAGCCGGCGCGCGGGAGGCCGCTGCCTGCGGAGGAGGCGCCCCGCGAGGCCCCGACTGGCGCCGAGGGCGGCGGCGGAGGCAGCGGCGCCGCGGGCGACGATGCCGCGGACACGGCCGTGGCGGCGGAGCCCGAGCCCAGCGCGGTTTCCGGCGGCAGCGGCCAGCCGGCGGCGGTGAGGGAGGCTCCGGCCGGGCCCGAGGGCGCGCGGGAGGCGGCCGATGGTGGGGACGTTGACGGTGAGAGCAGATCGCGCGCCCCACCGGGTACCACAATCGCTCTGGGAAAGCATGCCGTCTTTCTCGGCAAGGTCATGCATGTCCTTGGAGATCATGGAAAACAGGCATATGCCTATACATGCATTTACATGTTTCATGTTGCATAGAGGTAATTGTACATGTACATGATGCGGACATGCGGACATGTACGTACAAAGCACGTGCATGCACCATATACACACCTTGTTTGAATGCCTGGTGATGGAGCTCTGTATACTCCCGCCGTTGCCAGCTAGGAGCGGCGCACCGCGCGTGCATCCACAGGAACACACTGCCGTGCTGCTTGCCCCCTACATGGTGCCGCCGACGTGCTTGCGCTGGCGTCCGGCAGGCGAGGAGGCGGGCGGCGCGCCCAGCGACCAGGGCGATGACGCGGGCGGCGAGCTGCCTGGGACCGGCAGCGCCGGGGAGCCGGCGGGCAGCGGGGAGGCAGAGCAGGCGAGCGACCGGGCGGGGGCAGCTGGAGCCTCGCCGGAGGCGGTCGCGTCGCCGAAGGACCCCGCGCCTGGGGCGGCACCCGCGGCCGCTGAGGGAAACGCGGCGAAGGAGCCGCCGCCGGCCGCCGGGCGCCGACCTCGCAGGCGGCAACCAAAACGCGCACGCGGCCGCGACGGCGGCGGCGGCGGCGGCGGCCGCGGCGATGCAGCCGCGCCTGGACCAGATGGCGGACTACGCCACGAGCGGCACGCGCGGGTCAAGCGCCATCATCGACATGTTCCTGCAGGTGCGGCGCCCGCCTCGCCGCGGGGCCTCCCGCTCCCCGAGTAGAGACTCTAGATGGTGCCGAAGTGTGAGAGGGAGATCTGCCACGCTTGGCTTTTCATGTCTCGGATCCTTATGCCGCGGGGCCTCCGAGAGATGAAAACCGGAGAGATGAAAGCGTGGCAGATCTCCCTGTCGCGCTCCTGCACCATCTTGAGTCTCCACTCAGGGAGCTCAGATCTCTATGTTTTGAAAGCCGGGGGTAAAGACTGACATACCCATGCCGAAGGGTATGCTACGACCTCCGGATGGCCTTCTCCTCTTGACCACCCCCCCCCCCCCCCCCCCGCCGCGCCCCGTCCTAGTCCCCAATGAAACACAAATATACGGGACAACACGCCATGTGGTCGGCTGTCGCATTAAGAGCTGGGGTAGGCATGTCGGTGTATTGCAAAGATCCGCAGCACGCGGCCCAGTTCCGCCGCTGACACCCGCCCGGGCCGCCCGGCTGCGGCCGCCGCAGGAGCTCAAGATGCTCAAGCTGGACAGCGTGTACAATAAGAAGTACATGAAGGACGCCGTGTCCAACATCACCTTCACCTTCATGGAGCACGAGGAGCAGGTGCGCGGTGTGGTGGCTTCGCCCTGGGGGTGCACCGCCCCTTGTGGTGCGGGTGCCGCTGTCCCTTGGGGGGGACACCGGCGGCCTGTCGCTGAAGCGCGAGAGGTCTGCTGCGCAGGTGGAGGAGGTCACGGAGCAGCTTGACGCCGTGCGGGAGAGCCTGCAGGTGCGAGAAGTGGCCCACAATAATGTCTTGCGCCGATGCTTCCTCGCGAGCGGTCCTTTGTATGCCTTCATGGGTGTCTTCATGCTTGCAGAAACGGCGGACACGATTCAACTGGTCCTTTGTACGCCATTACTGCTGCAGATTCTCCCCGCTTATTCCCATAAGGCAACACTGCTTCATGGTGTGGGCGCAAGAGGCGATTAGCCGTACTGATTTTTCCATTGCCTCATTTGCCCTCGAGTCGTAATGGATCGAGCTCGTGGTTATTCGCCCCACCTTCACTCGGCCGCTGGTGACTTTATTCGAAACGCTTGAATAGCGCTTTTGGATGGCTTGGTCAGCAGGGAGTACTGCTGGTGGGGTTTCCCCTTGATGTCCACCTTGTCCGGCCACAGCTTGGCCAAGGGGGGCGGCGGCGTGGCTGAGGGGCCTCGATTATTCCCGTCAGGCAATACTGCTTCATGGTGTGGGCACAAGAGGCGATTACCCGTACTGGCGTGTTCATTGCCTCATTTGCCCTCGAGTCGTAATGGATCGAGCTCGTGGTTTATTTCGCCCCACCTTGTTGCCGCCGGTGACTTCGTTTGAACCGTTTGAAGAAAGCCCTTTTAGATGGATGGCTTGGTCAGCAGCTGTTGGGATTTCCCCCTGTTGTCCACCTTGTCCGGCCACAGCTTGGCCAGGGGGGGGGGGGGGGTGGGCGGCGTGGCTGAGGGGCGTCGCGCCCGGGCGGTGTGTGCAGGTGCTGGAGCGCAGCGTGGACTCGCAGCTGGGCAAGCTGGCCGCGGACGGCAAGCAGCTGTCGCGCGGCCTGGCGCAGTCGCAGGCGGAGGTGGCGGCGCTGCAGGCGAGCCTGAAGGCCAGCCAGCGCCAGCAGCAGCTCCTGCTGGCCGCCGTGTGCGCGGTGCTCGCGCTGCGCGGCGGCTGGCACCACGCGCCCGTGGCCCCCAACGGCGAGGCGCCGGCCTCGCGCGCGGCGGCGGGGCTGTGGGGGCTGCTGGGCTGGACGGGGCGCGCGGCCGGCTGCGCGTGGGCGGCGCTGCTGGCGCTCTGCTGGTCCTGCGCGGGGCGCGTCGCGCTGGAGGACATCGGCAGCTGCGCTGTCAAGCGCTTGCTCGCCAGCCTGCGGTGACGCTGGAGGCGGGGACCATGGAGCGCATCCCGGCCACGCTGTCCACTTGCCGGGGATCCTCGGCTCACCAGGATGGCAACGGCCCCACGCTCCACCCTGCGGGGGTAGGCGGGGACCATAGAGCGCATCACGCTTGCCAGGGACTCGGGTTTCTGGCTCACCAGGAGGACATGCCCACCGGCGTCTTCTCTCCAGCACGAGGTGCGCCCAGGCCGGGTGTCACGGAGCACCTCATGCCATCATCCACAGAGCTGGGGGTTCCTGGCCCCCACGGAGGGCATGCCGGCATGCGTTTGCTCTCCGGCCAACAGTGACTCCGCGTGGAAGCAAGAGACCCGCCGGCCGGCCCGGCATCCAATCCTCTCCGCCCTGGGTCTGCTTGGCTCTACTTACCGTACCGCGGGCGCGAGTGTGGCGGCGCCGTCCAGCAAAACCGATGAGGCAGACAGTAGCTACCGTAGGAATGGTCGAGAAGGGCCAGGGTGTTGGCGCTTTCTGGCTGCCTCGTACCGAACAGACTCCACAGTGGTCGTGCCATCATCTGTTGTGCGTATCCGCTCCATCCGGCGCACATGCCGCCGTGTTACTGTGGTTTGCCAGGATGAAATGAGTACCGGCGGTGCGCTCAGGAACAGCGCTACTGTTTATGTAATATGCGCCGTGATTTAGCTACATATGCACCGCCAGCCTTAGCAAAGCCTTCACCAGTGACTGATAAGATGCACGCCGTCAATAAGGGCGATCTGTGGGTGTGTTACATTCCTTGTCAATGCGATGAAATGCGCATCATTTGCTGGTTGACCATGTGACATGGTTTGTTTGACGGAATCGATGCATTGAGTGAAAGTACATCTGCCCCGCCCAAATGTATCCGCGTACCGTTTCTGTGTGTACGGTGTTAACCCTCCCGGTTAATGCCGGGCTTGGGAGTGGGGTGGTGAGGGGTGAGGGTGGTCAAGTCAGCCGTCGGCCGGCTCTTCAAAGGCCAACGCGCCACCGAGTGTGGGCACTACCTGCATGAGGCAGGCCACTCCCTCTCGTGGACCATGCTGCCCAAGTACGATTCCCATGTACGCGTACCGGTAACACCTGCGTCATTATATGGCCTCACATAGCGGCTAACTGCCGCCGTATTTGATGTGGATTGCCATGAATTGCAGCTCGCGGTGCTCAATAATAATGCTGCGTCACAAAAACATCAATTCTACCATAATTGTATAGTTATCATTACATTGTTTAAGAATCATTTTACGCCTATACCTATACCACAATTATAACGATGCCACAGCCTATTCTTATTCGCTATGCTGCCACTATACATCTTCTGTATTATTCCAGCATATTATATAATATGCCATATTCTATATAATGACGTTTATAACATGACCGAGGGCATATCAGTGTGATGTAAACCTCTTCGCATACATCAATAACTCGCTATTAGCGAAAGCAGCACAGTACGGGTACCGTGACCACGCGCAGCTGTCAAGCTACGTCGAGTTGCTGCTGCAATAAAGCCTCAGTGTTCCGATGCAGGATCATAATAACAAATATCGGATCATACTCGAGATTCACCGATGGGTCCACAAATATCGAATGATGATATTGCCGTAGCGTGCTCCATAGCCGCGAGAGACAGCTGAAGACCTACCCGGTAATATAGGGTTTAGTCTAGGGGTTCATACCCTGCTGTGGCAACCCAGATGGGGCACCTGATAGTTTAAGGTTTCAGAACCTAGTCACAGCCCTAGACATGGCACGAGGAGACCTACAGCCAAGCCCTGGCTGAAGTTTGTGGAAAAGTGTAAGATTTCGTGGTACAGTGTACATATGCTCCCCTTTAGGCCTTGACTTCGGGCCGAGGTGTCAAGGCGGGGACAAGGCGGCGGCGACCTCACAGTCTAGTCGCCGCAAGACCTTAGTGAGGCGGCGACATCACAGTGTCGCATCATCCTACTAGCCGGGCGGGACCCATAGTAGTCCTTGGTGATACTGTACCACGAAACACCGACCCCTAATAAAACGGACTACCCATAGTGCTACAAAAGAGAAAATACTGTACTGCTGCCGGTACAGGGCGCAGGACAAACAATGTAGCCGCAACACTATTAAATTAGTGGACCTTATGCGGGTTTGTGCCGCCGGGCCGTAAGACAGTTAGCCCGATAACCATTGTAGCATCAAAGACTAAGCGGGGATCAGTAAGAAAAAATGCACATTTCAAATTTGCAGCCGCAGCTAAGTAGCGGTACAACGTCTTATCTATGAGAACAATAAGACAAGGACAGCACCTAACGGAGACGGGTCGCATCCCGGCGCGCGGCGCGCGCACATGCGAGTTTAGCTCTTAGCGCATGCGCACGGCCGTCAATCCATGGCGCCAATCGCGTGCTTCTAGAGCCCCCCCCCCCCCCCCCCCCCACGGGGCGGCCTCTCTTCCCCATTGAGCTGGCGACAAGCCTGCGCGGGAATGCAAGGATGCGACGCTAACATCCAATGATCCAAGTCCGTACATCATTTTTGGAGCCGGTACCCAATTATCCAGATATGGTCTCGAAGCAGGTTTCATGACCTGGAGGTCTTGGATCAATCCCACAGTGTGCAAGTTTTACGATTTCATCATGGGTCCTCTTCTATTCTTCTATTCTTATATCCCGTGTAAGACCGACTTTATTTGCAGCTTCGGGTGAGCGAGGCATCAAATTCCAAACCTCACCAAGTCTCAAGTGCGGACGAATAATCCATGCTCAAGCTCATGCCCATGGATCTGTGCCCAAACTCTGTCGCGGCGCGCTCTCCCTCTCTTTGGGACCATGAGGGGTTTTGGGCTAGTACTTCTCACATCCCCGTGGTGTGGTCCTCGGGCATGTTCTTGTTTGCATATCCTTGGTATACGTACGGCTCTACAAAAAATATCGGGTAATGTCATCTAAGTCCGTGCGGCGTCTTTTCTGGAGATGGTACTCATTAGCATGCTCTCCCGATTTGATTACCTGCTTTAGCCAACGATTTTCCGAATTCAAAAGGCAACGAGTCCGGTTTTGCCAAGAAGGGGGCAAAGGCTGATTTATCATGCGGAAAGAGTTCACTTTTTGGCTTGAGAAGCACAACGAGACGTAGTGAGAAATCGGAGGCGGGGGTGTGGAAAACGCAAACGCGGACGGGGGGGCCGGGGGTTGGGGGGCCGGGGGTTGGGGGGGGGGAGGGGAGGCTGCCGAAGGCAGAGACCTGGAAATATGGTGAGGCAAGTGCGTGGTGGTGGCATAATGGAACCACCAAACCGTACGGGAAGCGCTAGGGCAGTCAGAATGTTGGGAAGAGGAAACCCCATAAACATGTTAAGCACATTTCAAAAGGCAACGAGTCTGGTTTTGCGCGAACCACACGCCCACATGAGACTAAAAAAATGAAATTAGTTACAACGTCTAGTCTGCTGCATCCGCTCGCTCAGACTGAGTTGCTCTGAGGACCTGCTATCTCTAACCACAGTGGGGAACACGAAGTGTTATCACAGTTCAAGCTACCGGCCATCCTCCAATGTTTCCTAGCCCCTCCTCCTTCCAGTGGGCTATAGCTAAGACAGCAGCGCCCCCCTGCTGTCCCTACCTATGTCAGGTCTATCCCATCCAGAGCTCAGCAGGCAAGCTTAGGCAGCCGAAGCGTCCCGCCTACAGCTACCAAGGCATGATGGGGGAAGGGGGCTGACCGGAATAGCTATATGGTGCTCAGTATTTATGCACCGCTGAGCCGGCTAATATGATTGCTTGGTGGGGGCTGCGATGCCCTCCAACATGGAATTGGGTGGGTGTTACTTGTGGTGGTGGTGGGAATCATACTGTGTGCTCGGGGTGTGTGGTGAGTTCCGGGTGTGTGTTGGTGTGTGAGCTGCACCGGGCACAGGGTCGGTGGTGGGCGGTGTTCTTGAGTCAGCTGGCTGTGTTGTTGCTGCATTGGCTCGCTCGGCAGCTTACTGGTGTGAGCTGCTGGACGGTTGGTTTGCATCATCGTTTGTTTCCCACTCGCTGTCTGAGCCGCGTGTGCCAGAGAGGCGTGGCTTGCTCCTGCTGCGGTTGCGGGTGGCGCCGTCTGAGCGGCTGCGGCCCCTGGGCTGCTTCTTCTTAAGTTTAATTGCTGTGGCTGTCTTGCTCTTGCTTGCTGGGGTGGGCTGGCTGGGGTGGTGCTCCAGCTGGATGGAGAGGCGCTGTGGGTTGAGCAGCTGGTGTGTCTCCGCTGCGTGGCTGGCCAGTTCTGCTGCTATTGCGGGTTGGCGGGCTGGGGAGGATTGTGCGAGCAGCTCCTTGGTTGCGGTGGTGAGGTGTTGAAGTTCAGCCAGTCTTTCTGTGGTGCCGCTAGGTGTGCCCTCTCTGAACGTGCGGGGTGTTGTTGAGCGCGGGGGGGAATCAAGGGATATGACAGCTGCGACTGGTGTCTCCGCTGCCTCACCCTGGGTGGTGTCCCCCTCCATGGCGCTGTCCATCTCCTCGTAGTTGAGGTCAAGCTCCTCCTCGTCGTCTGCATGTGCTCCAGTCGTGGCAGTGGCCGCGGGGGCTGTGGCTGTAGGCGCAGGGGCTGGGGGGGCTGCTCCGGGGGCTCGCTCCGTTGCAGCTCCTCGCTGGTCGATGGCTGCCACTGTGTCCGCAGCCGCTCCGCGCCTCGGTGGGACGTGCTCGAACCCTGGGGAAAAGGGGGGGGGGGGGGGCGTCGCGGACCAGGGGTGCGGTCTGGGCTGCTGGGGTCGCTGGAAGAGGTAGTGCGATTGGGCCTGCCGGTGGCGGGGCTGGTGATGTGTCGGCAGGGCGCCTCTTGGCTGGTGCCGGAGCTGGCGCGGCCTTGATCTTCCCGCACGTTGTCGACATTGTCTTGCGCCACTCCTCAGTTCTGTCGGTGCTGCGGGTGCCACCAATGATGCTGTGGTGGTAGGCGGTCAGCTGCAGGGTGAGGGTGTAGATTGGGCGTCCGGTGGCTCGTAGGGCGAGGGACGCTGGGGCGGTCTTCCGGGCCTTCTTACGCATGCCTATCGCAGCTCGTCGGATCTGGTTGTGGCCAGTGTTGCCACCCAGCTCTCCCGCCTCGAGGATTGTCTGGTTGAAGGGGTGGATGAGCACCTCCGAGGGGTCGAACTCGGACTCCGTGAGGTAGATGACGATCCAACGGAGGCGTATCGCCCGCAGTAGTGCGACAGGTGAGGTGAGGGCCACTGCCATGCGCAGGCTGTCCGCGAACTCCTCGTCTTCTTTGCCGAGGGAGATGGCGCAGAGGTTGTTGTCCCCCACGCGCAGCAGTGTCGGCTCGGTGTGGTAGTGGTGCATCTCGACGCCAGCAACTGTCATGGTGTCTGTCAGCCATTGTGCGTGGTGCAGCTCCGGGAGTGTGTTGGTGCGCTGGCTGATGGTGGCTGTGATGGCCTCCGCTAGCTGCTCCACCGTCGGCAGCTCCAGGTTGGTCAGGGGGCCAGTGCAGATCGCCTGGGCCGTCAACGCGCATCGGAAGAACTGTTTGGGCAGCGCCAGGGGCAGTACTCCTGGGAGCGGGGTGGTGGGCTGGTCCTCTCGGTCCTCGCTGTGTTCGACTGTGACTTGGATCACTGCTCGGCCCTGCGACTGGTCGCCAAACGGCAGCGCTAGTACCGCGTCTCTGTACACATCATATAGTAGACGCGCCGCTTCGGGATCGAGGAGTTCGAGGAGAGCCGAGTCTGCCGAGCGGCGGGCTTTCCATATCTCTCGGACTGCCATAAGGGCCAGTAGTGTGCGGGTCGGGGGGCAGATGACGGCGTCGTCTGCGTCTGTGTCGGCCTCGTACTCGGCCCAGGCTCTCACTCCGGCGAGTGCCAGGGCGTCCGCCGGTGTCGCCGCCGGTTGGTCTGCCGCCGCTTCGCATGGCTGGGGTTGGTCGTATGCTGGGAGAAGGCCCTCCGCCAGGCGCAGCCACATGTCGGCCTCCGTGAGGCCTCTGAACGAAGAGGAGCGAAGCCACACCTGGTGTACCGGGCGTTCGATGTCGTCGAGGTGTGGTGCTCCGAGCAGGCGGGTGAAGCAGCGGCGGCCCTGGCTGTCGAAGATCGCTGTGTCTTCTCCTGTCCATTGGGTCTGTAGAACGCTCCCGGCTGTGTCTTTGCGGGCCAGTCGCAGGATGACTGACCCTGTGGTGGTGGGGAGCCTAGTGCCAGTCGACCCAGCGGTGTCGACGGCGGCTGGCTTGGGGGGGCGGCGGGTCACCACCCTGACGTCTGCTGGCAGGATTTGAACGCCGATTTTGGGGCTGAGGGTGCGGATCAGGTTCGACACAGTCCGGCTGCGCGACTCCTTGTCCATGGCTTGGTGCTGGGCCACCAGATCGCCGAACAGTAGGGCCACATGGGGGGCGTCGTCCGTACCGGCGGGGAGGCCGGTCAGAAGCAGGTGAGATGGGCGTTGCAGCACGCGTATGTGGCGGCGGGTTGCCGGTGGGAGTTGGGTGCCCGCGAATTTTTTTGCGATGGCGACAGTTCGGATCGCTGGCTGTTGCACTCTGCCGCCTTGGAGTGCGGCCAGGAAGGTGCCGACCCCGGCGTCCTACTGCTTCTCAGGGTTGTCTGTTTCCATGCTGGCTGTTGTGGTGTCCTCCTGGAAGGCCTGATCTTCGCGCCGCTGTGGGCGCAGGCCGCCAGTTGGCATGGTGGTGGGTCGTCCGGTCGCCGGTCGATCCGCCGTTTCACAGGAGGATCACGCTACCAGTACCAGTAGCCGCGCCCGCTCGCCCGGATTTAGTACATACGCTGTACTTCGCCCGGTGTCAAGGGCCGGCTGGAAAGTGAGAAGTTTTACATGAGACTACGCAGCGGGTATCGAGTTGACGACGGGGTGCGGTAGACGATGCATGCCGTGCGGCGCGATTATGGCGCACGGGGTGTGTCGACTTCGGCCATAGCAACACATGGCGTTGCTGGGACACTGTTAGAACGAGAGCAACGAGCTCTCTCTCAAGACGTCCGCGCATGAGCGGCGCCATTTCCTTAGTCGGACCGAGCATGAAGGTAGAGCCGAAATGCCGTCACACACGGCGACCGATGTCGCGATGCCCTGTAGTGAGGGTGCGCGACGCTCGTTATGTCTTGCAAGACAACGAACGGCCGTCCCGAGGGCACGGACGTCCTCCACCATATGCGCAGGTTTGTTGTTGCGGTAGGCGTAGCTTTCGTCGTCAACACTATGTGTGACGCTCGCACAGCGCAGTTTTTGGCCTAAAATTGGGACATTTTACCGTACGCGTACATGTGTACCAATGTAACACCCCCTAAACATGCCCGTAGGCACCCCGCACATGCATGATACTATCATACCTAGCCCGTACAGTGTGTACGGGACCCTGGGGGCCGTACGTGGTCGGCGGGTTGCCCAGCGGCGCGGCCGCTGGGCGGCGGCGGCGGTACGCGCTGGACCGGCGCATGCCGTGCATGCGCCAACTGCTGGTCCAGACACCGATACTACGTACGGCTCTCAATCCTACACGCCTCCCAACAACAGCGCTATGGCCTTCAAGACTAAGAAGCAGCGAGCTGCAGAACGGCGCGAGCGCCGGCAGGCAGCGGAGAATGCGACTACCAATAATGCGGGCGGCGCGGCGGCAGCAACAACAGCCTTGCCGATCAGCAGCCCGCGAGCCGCAGAGAATGCGCGTCGCATGATCCGCGCCAGCACCGAGTTGGGAAACTTGAGGTCTCAACTCAAACACTTGGTCAAGCGAGCAGTGGATGCGGAGGAGGCAGAGCAGTATTGGCGGGAGGTGGTGGACAAACAAAAAGCTGTCGAGAAGGAGTTGCGGTCGCTGCTCGCAGAGGAGGCTAAACAGCGCGAGGAGGATGCGATCCTGCGCCGGAAAAAGGATAAGGCGATATCACGCCTCCGCGCCAAAGTGCGGCAGCTATACAACTGTCCCGAGCCTGCCGACGATGCTAGTGGCGACGAGGTCAGCTCTAAGAGTGACTCTGGTGGTGAGGAGGCGGCGGCATACCGGTCGGTGAGGGAACGGCCGAGCGGGCTTGTCTATAAACTCAGGGAGGCGCGCAACTACGCGACGATCCGGAAGCACATCGGCCGCAAGGTCGACATGCTAGAGAACTGGCTCACAGAGATCGTTGGTGACGACGACAGCTGGAGGGAGATGTACACAACGGCGGTCGTAGACAGTGACAGCGACAGCGACAGCCAGGCAGCGGACGACTGCGATGATGCTGGCACAGCGAAGAAGCAGAAACAGCCGCCGCCGCCTCAGGAGTGGGAGCAGATTGAGAAGGAAGAGGACCTAGTGGGGCAGCCAGCGGGAGTGAGGGCTGCGCACACACCCCGCTTCATCTTGGGCGCACTACTGGCGAGATACCCTGAGCTAGTCTCAGCCATCTTGCGCTCAAAACAGTTCAAGAATGTTTTCAAAGAAGCAGAGGAACGAGCCTTGATGTCTGTGCGAGCGTTGTGGTTGCACAATGGGTTGCAAATCTATACGGACTTGCGGCTATCGCAAGATGGGTACCAGCGGCTTATCAATCTTGCGTCACACGTTTGGGACCCGGACTTGGAGAAACTAGTTAGGCATGTGTTGCCTGCTGGGTCTCTCATGTGCAAGTTTTCATCTCTTGACATCATCTTGGGCCAGCAGAAGGATGAGCTGAACTTGGTGGGGTTGGAGACCTCAGACGACCTGATAACCTCCACCCTTCAATTGAGATTGGTGCTGCAGCAGCGCGTCCGCACCTTGTTGAAGGCAAAGGTCATCAAACCAGGGGACATACTGCGCATCCAAGTGATTGCTGATGCATCAGGAATTTTCACATCTACAAGGGCAAATGGAACAGTGGTTGTTGTGAAGGTATGCATGCCATGTCGGTGTTACATTGTATACATGTGTTGCTGCATGTTGTTACATAGACATATGTGAGTGATAATGTGCTTGCTATCATTGCCACAGATTGTGTATGATGATGAATCAGTGGTGGGAGTGAAGGGGAAGGAGGGGCTGCTGGTCAACTCCGTGGAGAACAACCTGCCATGCGCATTCTTCCTGCGTGATGATTGCTACGAGGACGTCATGAAGAGCCTCCCTACCCTGCCTCAACAGATTGACACCCTGCTGGCTGAGGGGCTGATGGTAGACGGCAAGAAGCATGGAGTGGAGGTGTGCATGGGCGGCGACTTGAAGTTGCTCAACGGATGGCTAGGACTGTGTGGATGCTCATCCTTGTATCCATGCATCTACTGCATGGCACCCAAGGGCACTCTGCACAGATCCAAGGCAGCATGGGCGGCACATGGTGGGCTGCCACAGCGGTTCATCGAGCGGATGGTGGAGCTTGCGCACGAGGTGCTGGACTACACATATGATTGCCCTGCAGCAGGTAATGTGTTTTTCCATCTGATGTGTGCTGCATGTGGGACTCATTATGTGATGGTCATGTACTTATGCATTATTGTTACACTGTAGAATGTGATGCCAAGATCAGTCCATCAAGCGTGCAGCCATCAGTCGATGGCTGGAGCACCAACAAGCGCCAGACGGAGCAGCAGAAGCACTATGGGCAGTGCAGGGGACGCCCTCCCTACATCTGCCTCCCCACAGTGATGTACTACATCGCAGACATCCTACACAACATGCTCCGGGTGGTGCCGCAAATCTTTTTGCACACCATTCAGGAGCATTGCACCGCGGAGAAGCTGCAAGAGGTGGGGCAATGGTGCTATGACAACCTGAAGCTGGTTATCAGCGAGGACATCTACCTTCAAACTGAGAAGGGCGTGAAGAAGCTCAACGTCTCTGCTGAGAGTTGGCCTGGCGCGACATGCCGACTGCTGTTGGACAACTTCAAGAACATCCTCGACATCGCCATCGACAAGCATGAGGAGGGGGAGGTAAACCGTGACATTTACCTTGATGCATTGACTGTTTGGGAGATGTTCTTCCTCTTCAATGATGCTGTCACAAGAGGATGCGATGACAACGATCCTGCATCAGTGGAGGCACATGCTCAAGAGTTAGAGAGGTTAGGCTCTGAATTCATAGCTGCCTACCTAGAGGTTGCGATTGACACTGATGTGACAGTATACATGCACATCATGTCATGCCACATGGGCGACCTAGTTAGAAAGTGGGGAGGGCTGATGAAATGGTGCAGCCAGGGGGCTGAAGCCATGCATCAGATGACCAAATTCTTTGCTAGAAAGCGGTCTGCTAGAAAGGGCAATGTGTCTGGGGTGGTGATGAGCCGGCTGCACATGCTGCTGAAGTACCGCGGCAAGCCATCCCGCAGGCAGCATGGCCGGCGAAAGGGCAGGCATGTCACTGGCACTGGCCATGTGTCAAAGGCCAAAAGGGAGGGGCATGTGCAGGCACAAGCCAGCTTGCAGCACAAGTACCCCTCCCACCAGTTCAACCAGTCCCGTGCACTGAAACGTGCAAAGATGGAATGAAACTTTTGTAATGAATAACATTGTTACATTCCCACTGCTGCCTAGTTGCCTCACAGCTACAACCGCCAGCTAGCGCCTCCTCCGCTTTGAACGCCTCAGCATGGCGTTCTCTGGCCGCTGCATAAAGTCAGTCAGCCAGTGATCATATTGATATGGCGTTTTAGCAGGGGGTGGGACTTCTGACAGCTCCATGGCATTCTTCACTCCAGCTGCCTTGTGCATGCCGTTAAACATTGGGTCCTTGCTGGGCGAATACTGATGGAACTTCTTTAGGTTGGCTCGCCCATCTGGCATGACAAGCTGCCGCAGCCGCTCGTTCCGCTTCTCCAGGTAGGCCTCCTCCTGCTTCTTCTTCGCTGCCAGTGCCACCTTCTTTGCATCCCTCGCAGCCTGTTCTGCCAGCATACGCTTGCCATCTGCAAGCGTGTCAAAGCCTGCTTTTGCTTTAGTGAGGAGAGGGTGCTGGAACACCCTCGCTGTGGCAGGCATGCGTGGCAAAAAGCCTTTTCTGTCCCACCCCTGCCTCATGGTGGGCTCCGGGAACTTCCAGGTGGCTGCCGCATTAAGTAGGTGCTGCACGTGCGGCACCTCCAGCTGCGCGATAAATATCTCCGGTTCTTGTAGCAAAGACTGCTGGAACTTGAACTGCACATAGTCCCGTTGGCTGCAGGCCCAAGGGGGGATGTGTGGGTACCTCGAGAGACTTGCTGTCTCTGGAGACGTGTCAAGTGGGTGGGCGGCTGACATCTTGGGCTTGCAGGTGGTTGGTGGGTCCTCAGTAACCACCACCTTAGCTGTGCTGAACGTGAAGGTTACCTCTGACGAGATAACGCCGTTGGGGTTCTTCCAAGTCCGCTCCACAAGGGTCCCAGGCGGCACCATAATCTTGAGGCTGTTTCTTCTCCGCCTGATGTTCCCATAACCCTTATCCTTGCCCGTCTGGCGGATGTGATGAAACCCGCCCAACAGCTCCATCGCGCGATAAGTGTGGAAGTTCCATCCGCGCACCTTGCAGCCCACCCCCGGCTTCTCGCAACTGCCACGCTCGCAGTATCTCACCACACGCAGCTCCCTGTCCCATGGGTCACTGCCGTTGCTTGCGTCGCTCTTTACGTGAGCCATCCAGGTGGTCATCAGCCTGGGGGGGAAGCCGCGAAGCTTGACGCTCTTCGCCGCGTTGGAAATCTTGAAGTCGCGACCCATCTCCTCGAAGCATGCGGCATGGAAGAGTGTCTCCCATTCGTCCTGCTCCACGAGGTCCACTGACGCTACCAGAGGGCCTAGGCAGTTGCTGCACGAGTGGTTGACCCAGCGGGTGGGCTGCGATCCGTACTCGTCGTTGAACTGCTCGGAAAGGCAAAATAGACATGGGCCCTCTTGCTGCAGCGCGGGGGCGGCTGCTGCCGCCATAGCCAACTGTAACAAAACAGCCACCAAAGGGGTGGTCAGGCGAACGCCTATTTCTCTGTCGAAACGACAAAACTCCCCAAACCCCCACGTAGCTAGCCAGGTTTGGTACTAAAGAAGGTGTTTCGAAAAAAACGGCCACCGCATCGGAGGTCTACATGGAGCCGTGTGCTTTACCAGCAGGTGCAGTTGGGTGGGTGAGTCGGCAAATAAAGGACGCGGATCACACCTGCAGCCGCCAGCCGCTCGCCGTTCAGACGGCTGACGCCACCTCCGCACGACTGCTCGCACCCGGCGCCAAGTTTTAGGGTTGAGAGCGCACTTCTCCAGTTTGGTCACCAGTCGCGACCACACGGGGATGCACGGTCAGGATGGTTGGTCATGGGTCGAGGCGTGAGTAGGTTCTGCCGCAACGCCGCAGGGGAGGCCGTATTCGTACTCGTTGTCCCGCGAGTGCGCTATATTAAAATGTCCGCGCGTAGTATACGAGGATGTGCTGTGCGGCGGCCATGGTACCACGCGCGCCCGCCACAACTACCCTCCATGGTGTGAACCACTACGAGAGTGAAACGAGTGCTGCGAGAAGTTGCTCCGCTGCGGGAGCCCAGGTAGTGAGCCCGTATGGTGTCTCGGCTTAGGGTGGCAAGGTGTAACCCCCCCCCCCCCCCCCCCCGCCCCCCACACACACACACAACGGGGACCCCCCAGGTGAGCCAGCTCCAATCCCCGTGGTGCATATGGTCACCAAAACTGTCTCGGCTGACCAAATGGGGCATGACTAGGAAACCACCTCTGATGTACAAATCAGGTAAACCACAGTTACCGGGGGGGGGGGGGGGGGGGGGGGGGCGTCTGTCGCAGCCGATGGCAAAGGTAACGCATGTGCGTACTGCAATGACTCCAACCCACGACTTGTCCCCGGAGCGAATTTGATCAGCCGTTGCTCTTCACGCGCACGTGCACAAAAAGCCGTTGCCAAAGGCAACGACCTGTAAAATGGCCAGACGAGTGGTGGTGGATGCTCTATCAAGTAGCTTCCCGACCGGAAATGAAACGAAGCGTCAGCCCGTGGGGCAGCCCGTACAAAGACGTGGTGGTACGGGAAATGTAACCGGACGGAACCACCAAACCATAAGCGCTAGGGCAGTTATAGCATGTTCGGAAGAGGAAACCCCATAAAAATATTTGGAACAAAAAGTGTGGGGGAGGGACTTATTTAGACGGGAAAACTTTGTCAAGGACTGAGCCAGTACTTGAGCAGTAGCCCCCAACCGCTGACGAGTCCGCGCATTCCCGCGAGCGCGTCGTCATCGCCATTGATGTGGCGCGCGACGGGCAGCGCCTATCGTCACACCAACGCGTTGGAGACTATCCCGCCCGCAACTCACCCGCAAGTGCCAAGGGAACATGGGTGGGCGCGCGCCCGCAGCCGTGGGTGCCGGTATACCACCAACCCACCCAAGGGCCGTCGTACACTCGAACGGCCTGGGCCCGCCGCCCACAACAACATCGCCTCTTGGACAGGCAGCTCCATTGTGGCGCACATCCCACGCAGCCCCCCCCCCCCCCCCCCCCCCCATCACCAGGCAATCGCATCGGCTAATAGCAATATGTAATCCTCAATATGTGTGATTACACAGATGTTTTTTCACTTTTCTTTGTCCTTGTGCCATTATCTCGCACTCGTCCCCTAGGATTTGCATGACTGGATCGGAGGCACTACTGCACTAATACGGCCTCATGCACTAATGCACTGGATTACTGGAACTTTAAACTTGCAATCGAGTCTGGTTTTGCTAAAAGAGGTGCGGAGGCGGTTTTACTCGGAAGAGGCACCATTTTATGGCTAGGAAGGCTCAGCGAAAAGGGGGGCGGGAGGCGGAGGAGGAGCATGCAAGGCGGGAACGGAAAACGGGAGGGCGCTGCCGAAGGCATCGAGCTAGAAGATGGCAAGCGAGCTGGTGGTGGCTGTCCTAAATAGCTTATTCCCGGCCGGGAAGTATGGCTAGCTCGTACTGAAACCTGGTTGTACCGATAACTTAACCGGTTGAAACCACTAGCGGACCACACGGGCTGCACTAGGACAATTACGTTGTTGCGACATCCCATTAAAAGGTGCAAAATATTTCAAACATGCGATCGAGTCCAGTTTTGCTACTAAAACTTGATTTGTCGTTTACGATTGCGAGCGTGGGCAGTCGGCATGAGTGCCAATCAGACGAAGGCGAAAGATGTCTTGAGTTGTAGACGGGTCTCGCGCCGAGAGGATGTACAGAAACCTCGATCGAGGCGCATACGCATAGCATACGTGGGTGGGAGATCTTGGCGTCGGCGAATTACGGCGAGGCGACATAGGCCGGACGCGTTGATAATTTAAGGCGCCGTCTCCCGCCGAAAGCGCTCTGTAGCATTTGCCGCGCGCCGTCGTGGCGGCGCGCGACATGAACCGGACCGTAGTCATCAAAAGCGGGAAGGTTGACGACGGGTGCCCCAACATAGAGGCATAGGTAGGACGAGTACGGGCTGTGCGCGCAATGTAATACGGGCTGTCAGGTTGTGCGGGCTGTGCGAACGAAGGTCCGATAAAGAAAGATTGTAAACTTTTTTTTCAAGAAAGAGGCTTTCATGAAGAGATGTATAGAAATCAGTGACGTATGAATCTCTTGCGGGAAGCCTTTATGAAAAACCGAGTGAATTGCGCGAGCGCGCCGCGTACATCCATGTGAAGTACGGCAGCTGCACGCGACGCGACGGTAACTCTGCACATGTCACGGAGGTGTACATTACAATCAAGGGGTGGGCATGTGACGCTGCGCGACGACGGCGGCGTACGGCTGCTGCCAGCACTAGCGGCGATCGTCTTGCTGCCTCGCACGAGAGGCGGCACCAGAAACGCACAACGCATCGGGGCGCGAGCACATGGGATTTGATTTGGTCGTGCCGTACCAGTTTTGATGTGTCGGGGTCGTTTGTCGGCGACGTCGCAGACCGCCGACTCGGTATATCGTCGTTGCGGATTTCGCTTCGCGGAGTGTGGCGAGGCTGCCGCCGCTGCTGCACTGCGACGGCTGCCAACCACCGCACAACTTGCAGACCTACGATGACATCACGAAATAACGCAAATGTCGCGCTAAGTGGCGGAGCTGCCTCCCGGTGGGCAGCTCGTGCGTGATGTCAAGGGTGGGATGTCGTGAAGTCGGGACGAACGGGTTGGCCGGCGTACATGCTCCGACAGCCTACGCCGCCCCGTAACGATGTTAGTGTTGTCGGGGTGAGGATAATGACGAGGTGCCCGTTGCTGTTGCACCACCGACGGCCGCTGAGGTTCCAAACCCGGAGTCTGCCAAGGATAGTTACGGGCGCACCACGCACGAGACGTCGCGTACATGGGATGGTAGAGCCGCCCCGCGGCGGGCCGATGCCAGATGTCTTTGTCCTTGTGCCGACGAGGTCGCAATACGAAGCGTCGAAAACGCGACGGACCGAGCCGCGTAGATAGACACTTCCCACTGCAACCACGACAAACTGTTAGTTGCCGTGGCGCGGTAGTTAGGGCGAGGGCAACTGGCCCTCTCAAAACACGTGCGCATGAGCAGCGCCATCCTCGTAACGGACAAATTACGCGGGTAGTTCGGGAAATCCACAACGCGCGACGACCGTTGATGCCGCAACGCCTTGTTGCGAGGACACGCAGCGGCCCGAGTTGAAGTGTCTTGCATGACGGAGAGCGGCCGCCGTCCTGATGGCACGGACGTCATCCTCCGTCCGCGCCGATTTTTTATGTTATTTGTCCTCCTCCGGCGTATGTAGTTGTCGTCGTTGACAGCTACGAAGAGCATTGGCCTTGGTACCGAGCGCCTCCGCCCCACCTAACCTCAAGAGTTGACTACTGCGAGAGGTTGCTCATCCACGGAAGGTGCCCACAAATGTCCGTACTGCGACTCGCTTCGGCTTCGGGTGTTGAGGTTTAAAACCCCCAACAAGGATCCCCAGCTCTAATTGCTTACCGTTCGCATCGCCACCCGAAAACGCCCTAGCTGCAAAGCCATGGCAATAAGAGCGGAAAGCGACCTCGGGCACACGAGTCGGGAAAACCACACTACCAAGGGGCTGACTATCGCTGCCGATGATGTAACGCATGTGCGTGGCTGCATGACGACTCACTTTACCAGCGAAACGAACCTCGGTGCGGACTTGGTAATCCTCTGCGACCCTCGTCGTGCACACCAGTACGCGAAGGGGCTGCCGAAGGCCGCGAGTTAGAAAATGGCAAGCGTGCTGTTGGTGGTTGTCCAAACTCCTAAGTAGCTTACCGGGCGGGAAGGCAGAGCTAGCGGGCGCGATGGGGCAGCCCGTACGACTATAACCCGGTGGTACCGGTAACTTGAAACCACCAGCATACCGTGCGGGTTGCACTAGGGCAGTTGAATTGTTGGAAAACCCCATAAACATGTTTAGAGCATAACATGTGACACATAGCCCTCACAATACTTAGCATAATCTTGAATGATTGCGACAAAGCGCGGACGCTGGGGAATCGTGTGTGTGTGTGTGTGGGGGGGGGGGGATTAAACCATACATGCAGTTATTAGGCGCCTTTCGATGCGGGTGGACGAGACAGTGGACCCGTACGTACAAAACGTTCAAAAGCATCTCGTCCACGCGTACTTGTACGGGCGTCCCGTATCAACTTGTCCACAGACGTGAGCGATGGACATGTTGAAATCGCCCAAAATCGCTGATTTCGTCCACCGCTTAGTGGACGAGTTCCTAAACAAAACAGTACTTAGTGCCCTTACATGCACCAACCCATGCTACTAAATGCCGCGCGCCGCGGCGCCGCCCGCCCAGGAGCCCTCATGCATCTCCACGCCCGTCACCATCACGTGCGCTGCGAATTTGCGTCGAGGCTGCAAAGTATTGGGAGCCGTCGCCCGTCGATAGTTCTGGCCACTCCATCCACTGCGGCGCCACGTGCCACATACATGCCGTCTACTGCGCTCGCCAATGTCTTGAAATGGCCGACCCGTCTCAAGACGTCCCCGTCGCATCCTCGCCCTTTGCGGGCGGTGTCCTTGGGATAGTTGTCGACGCATTCACTGGGTATGTCCGGCGGCTGTCCGGGGTGTCCAGTGAGCAGCCGCCGCAGCAAGCGCCATCTAAAGCCGGCCCGTCCCCTCATGCTGCCAACGTGTCCGCGCTGCGTGCAGAGGGTTCCCTCGCATCGGTTCCTCTTGATACAACAGTGGAGAAGCGAGGGCAGCCTCCGACAAGGCGCCCCGTTCGGATGATGGCGGCTCCGCTATCTCTTCCTCACCATCGTCGTCACTAGGCGATAATATCCCAGCGAGTCCGTCACCGCGCGCGGTCCGATTCGCCATTTCACCCTGTCCACTCCAAAATCTCGTCCACCCGTATCGCGAGCCCTCAAATAAACGAGTGAACGGGATGAATTGAACCCGTACGGTACGTTCCCGGGGGTTAGAACCCGTCCACCGTCTCGTCCACCCGTGTCGCAATGTGCGTATATTAAATCGGGAGAGCCACCCGTACCTGTATCCTGGTACTCGTAGCAATGATTACCTGTACCTAGCTGTACCTCTACAATCCTTGTACAAGTACCTGGTAGGTCGCTATGACGCGCTCGTATGACGCGCCTCGAAGCGACTACTCGTACTGGTAGTCATCGGTTGTCATCGCTGCAGGTGTAATTATTGTTCCTCGCGTCGATACGTATCCGCGGCGGCGGCGGAACCGTAACCCTTGGTTAGTACAGGTACATGTACCCGTGCCTTACTTCCGACGAACCGCCGCCCGCGCGCGCTTCGCGCTGGGCGGCCGCGCATAATACGGGTACCAGTACGGTAAATGTACTGTTGGTCGTCTGTCGTGCGCTGCGCGCGAGATATGCGGGCCGCTTTATTTCAGGAACGGCTTCTGCAAATTTTAGTTTTAGCAGTGTAGCACAACATGTATGATACTCATTGAAGCGGTGGATTTTTTACAGGCCTTTTCTAAGGGTCATTCTATGCACGGTACCGTCATCGTCATCGTCGTCGGTGGTACGTGAGCAAAGTACATGTATGAAAGCTACTTCCTTTCATCATGACGGAAAAAACGTTCTTTACTACACGACGGTCACCGCGTCGATGCGCGGCCTAGCGGGGCCTCCGCCGAGATCTCGTCCCACCCCCATGGCATGGCATTAACGTGCCCTGTCGCCATCACACGTGGCACGACCGACCCGCCCAGCTTCGTAAGTTCCAACATACAGCGGAGATAACATAGGTTCACAAAGTGGTGAACCTGGATGCCTGTCGCTCCTGAACGCCCGGCCGCGCTTCCAGGGGCGACAACCGATGATGGCTCCCTGGTACCTCCCAACCCTGGGTCAATAACAAAACTCCCCCAACACCTCCCGTATACCACATCGAAACATAAGTATAAAGCTGCCTACAGAAATACCTCTCATCCAATCATCCTCCCTCCCGAGTGCCCCCCTCCCCCCCCCCCCCCTCCCTTTTTGCGAGCCCCTCGTGCCGCAGCTATTGTTTCCGTGTCGCGCTAGTTGCCAAGACCCCTGCAGCACCCCGACCACGAAGCGTTGACATGCGACATGGGGGCAGATCCATCGCTACCGGCGCCGTCTCACAACGCCACATCACGCCCTAGTGCGGTATGGGGATTTTGTCGGGAAGTCGGCTGCTTGGGGCTGTATCTTTTGGAGTTTGAGGGGGTGGCTGTGTATCACGTAGGTGGTGCGCATGCCGTCCGCACCCTGTCGCAATTCGCATGGTCCGGCCCTCCACCACGCGGTGATGCGATGACGATTTTCATGTCATGCGATGTCCCAAATGGCATGTTCGCGTGGGAAATAAAAGTAAAGTAAAGTTCGCCCCGGGACGTCGGCCGAAGCCGCCCCAGCACGACCTCTTTCGCCAACTGCAAGCGTAGGTATGGCATAGCCTTGCTAATACAATTGCCTCAATGACTTCGAACCCCGAAGGGCTAATTCATCAACCGGGTAAACCCGGGACACGCCGGGCCGATATTGCCGGAATATACATGGCCAGGAATAGATCCCGGGACCTCTCGCGTACCAGACGACCGCTCAACCGAGCGGACAAGGGGTGTACATCTCCGCGTGGGACATCATCCATCCGTTATCGGCAGTACACAGTACCCGTACGAAGACGTATCACCGATGACGATGATGGCTACGACGATGGTGGCGATGAAACGGCTGAGAACGCGTCCAAGAATGTCAAATCATCACACCCTGGAGCGAGCGCAGCGCCCAGAATATGGGGCGTCATCATCATTGTTGCAATATCTGACGCTGACGCAGCACGACTGAACCTGCTAACTGCTACCGTAGGGGGTACCTGTACCGTCCCTGTGCCCTATATATTACGCTTCGCGGCAGCCCCCGCCGCTGTGCACTGCATTACGTACAGTATGTACCGGCACTATACTGCCGTCCCGGGGCGAAATTTACTTTACTTTTGTCGGCACTATACTGCTGTACCGGCAATGTAACAGTTGTGTAATATATGCCAGCAGCATTCCCCTCAAAACTGTAGTAAAGCCGGCGAATCGTCGGATGATTTCACTGTAACCAAACCCATTACAATCATCGGATCATCCGCCACGAGGGGACGACAACCTCGTCAGGCGGAGCGCAGCACCACCCGCCAGGGGAAAGCAACTATAAACTCGACGACATTTGTCGCTGTTTGCACAACTTGTCAACAGCGCCCTGACCGCGACAGCCAACCTAATCACAGCCAAATATATTGCGATAACTCGTCCGCTGCTCCCTCACTCATCTTCCACTACCACCTGCTCAACAACCCACGAAAGCAAGTATGGGGTTAGTTGTGCGAGCAAGCACGATCGTGCTCTTGTTGCTCCTGATTTTCCAACCACATTGCGCCGTCTCCAGGTACCCCCCCCCCCCCCCCCCCCCCCCCCCGCGCCCCCCCCCCCCCGCACCCCACCCCACGCACCTTCTTTAAGGTTTATGCATACCACCCCATATCACCCGCTCGCACTCTATGTGGCTGACAATCTGTATCGGCTGCGTCACCAGACAGCTGCGGGCCACCGGAACTAACTCGGCCGACTCCGACGGCGAAGGGGAGCTCATCGGTAGTGAGAAGGAAACCGACCTGGCCAACACTGATGGCGAAGGGGAGCTCATCAGCGGCGAGGAACCGGTGTCAGAGCCTGGTGACGATGACAAGGATGGTGATGAGACTGAGGAACGGGATGACGACTACGTGGACGAAGAGGTCGTTCCGGCCGATCCCAGTATGGATGATGAGGACGATGCGGAGCGTGAGGTAGACGATGATGCGGCCAACGACGGTTCAAACGACGAGGTCGGCAAGGACGACGAACATGGAGCAGACAGCAAAGGCGACGACGAGGAGGACGAGCGCAATGAGGACGGCGCCAACGAGGGCCGCACCGACAACGACGACGATCGTGACCGCACGGGTGACTCCGACGACGAGGAGCGCATTGAGGATGAGGATGCCGAGCGCGAAGACGACGACGACGACGAGCGCAACGATAACGACGACACCGAGCGCGAGGATGACGACGACGAGAGGCGCAATACCAACGACGGAGACGACAACAAAGACGACGACGATGAGGATGATAGCAAGGACGACGACGGCTACAAGGTGTATTATCTCCCCCGCTACCCCTCTGACGATGAAGATTCCAAAGACAGCGACGATCAGTCGTCGCGCGACGATATTTTTCCGCCCTGCTTTCAGCGCCGGGAAGGCTGGAAATACGAGGGTCGCAGCGGCAAGGGTCCGGCAAAGACGTACGACGACGCGGAGAAGTGCGTCGAAAAATGCTATTGCGACGACTGCGAAATCGACTTTGTGATGTGGGACGAGCGCAACGAGCGCTGCGAGTGCTGGAAACAGGGGGACGGCGAGTGGGAGCGGACAGATAACAATGACCTCTACACCTTTGACACTTCTTCGTGCTACCCGGACGAAGATTCTGAATCGTCTTCGGAGGTCACCTCTTCGGAGCGTACCAAGACGGTCGACATCGAGGAGGAACAGCGCTGGGGGGCGACCCCCGAGGACATGGAGTGCGGCCCTATGGTAAGTAGGCCCTCTGCAGAAGGGCTCATCCTGCCTGCATTACAGACTAGAGTGCCTAGATTAGACATGGAGTGCGCCCGTTTTGACAGCTTTGCAACTTCGATGCTTCCCTGTCCTGATATGCTCTTACGGTCTCTCACTGCCGTGCGCGCCCACGACAGATCGAGTTCCTTGTGATCCCCAACTTCGCGTGCGTCACACAATCGTACAAGACGGTCAACATGAACGACACCTTTCCTATGACAAATGACCGGCGCGAGTTTGCAGACTGGACGGCCGAGACCAAGTGGCAGAATAGGCAGCAGGCAACCACTGGGCAGTTTCAGTACGATGGTACCTACGAGGCGTGCCTGGAGCTCTTCCGCCTGAACCAATACAACAGGCTGTACTGGGACATTGGCGCGGGCGTTGGCAGCTGGTTCACGCACGACAAGGCCACGCAAGAGTGCCGCCTCTACGACGGCAGCGGCGGCCCCGCAGCGCGGCAGTGCAGCGAGCTGCGCTACTCGTGGGACATGACGGTCGGGAAGTACTGCAACGCTTGGGCGCCATGGGGTGAGGCGATGTAGGCAGCAGAGCCCGCAGCCTCAGCTGTGCACCAGCGGCGCGGAACCCCCGGCCCTAGCTGCCACCTCCCGCTGGAGCGCACCGCCTGTACATATTGAGCATGCATAGCCGCACAACTGTAGCGGAATCGGAAGTTTTCCATTCGAATGAGAGTGGGAGTACCACCACGTACAGCATCTGCAAACCAGACAACCTGTAAAATATTTATTGGGGGGCTCTATGCGTAAACTGCCACGCGCTCCGTTCCCCATCAACCTCGCCAACATACATCGCCACCAGAGCGCACGTTCCTGCATTGTTACATAATTTCAAACGAAATGCCTGTTTCTTTCTTTCTTTCTTAATGTACGGGCAATACAAAGTCAAACAATGTCCTTAGTGCTATCCAAGACGACTAAAATATACTTGTCCGATGTCTTTCAAGAAAAAAACAAATACGCCCTGTACTCCTTCTCCTATTCCTGGTCTATTTTCATTCTAATTGCCGCACTTGCATCCTTATATACTGGGCGCACTGGCTCTGCCGTAGGGAGGTAGAGTTGCTGGGTTAAAATTGGACACGCCGCATGCGTTTATCGCTTGACATCTACCTCGCATCATCGGCACCATGAAGAAACCACCCCGGATCACTCTCCTCACTGCCCCCCCCCCCCCCCCCCCCCTCCCCAACTGCCTGTGCCAAGTTGCGCTCAAGCCTGGCGCTTCTGATCCTGAGGTGACGGCGGCAGCCGCTCCGCTTGCGCCAGCGCAGACAGCAGACTGGCGCCAAGCACCAGGCCGCCGCCCGCCCAGCTGGCGGGCCCCAGGCCCTCGTCGCCCAGCACCACGCTCGCCGCCAGCGCGCTCCACAGCGGCGTCAGGCTGTATATGACCTGGGCCGCAGTGGCCGGCAGCGCCGACTGTCCCCGCGTCTGCAGGAAGGTCGCGCCGGCTCCGGGCCCCAGCGCGGAGAACACGATGAGCGCGTAGCTGGCGGCGGGGCGGCCCAGCACGCCCAGCGCCTCCAGCTGCGCAGTCCAGGAGGCGCCATCACCGAGCGGGGCGCCTCCTGCGGCCGCGTGCACCCCACTGGCGAACCACACCACAGAGGCCGCGCTCAGTGTGATCTTCTTGACGGCGGTGAGGTCGATGGAGTTGTGGCGCGGCGCTGCAGCGGCCGTATCCCGGGAAAGGGGGGGGGGAATTGTCAGCGCAGTGCTCTGCCATCCCTCCGCCAGGGCGGCGGCACAGTCCCCCGACTGCCATCCCGCAGGCATAAAAAAAGCAGGCAACAAAGTGGCGGCATGTGGTAAGTAATGCGTCTTTACAGCCTACTGCCCGGCGGGAACTGTTGTACAAAGTGGGTAGCAGCTGCAGGACGGCTCCTGCAGCTGCTGCTCGCTGGTATTTAGACAGCGGCCCGCACAGCTGCGATGGCTCATTCAGACTGGGGCGCGGTAGAGCCAGACATTTCGTGGATGTGTGAATGGAGACGTGCCGAGAGAACAGACAAAGCTGTTCTGATTTATGGTGGGGGGTAGAAAAGGCTGGGAGTTGAGGATGTATTCGTGCAATCTGGTCGGTGATAGTGGGCGGAGGGGAGTTTCTGAAAATTCAATGGCCTGGTGTACTCCCATGCAACATGCCTCGCATGGTTTCGGAGCAGCCAGAGGGATTCTCCAAAGCCATCAGCCCCCCCCCCCCCCCCCCCCCCTGGGCTGCCCCCTCCCAGCTGGGGAATGGCTATGCTCCGAAACCAGGCTGCCATACTACCATTTCCAAAAGTACTGAACACGGCACACTTGCTATTCCATGGACACATGCGAATATAGCTCGTGCCGCCACTGCCAGTCGACGGAATACAAGCGGCGTCACATCAGACTAGGCACTAACGGTGACCGCCGCCGTCATTCGCCAAGCACTGACAACCGCTTGCCGCTCTCGGATTGCGAGCCAAACTGGCGGCCATGCATCACACCTCCCACGATCCAGCTCACAACACAGCTCACATTGAAATAACGAAGCGAGCCTTACTGTATTCACGCTGAATCGGGATCGCGGGTCGCAAACACAAAGAGTTGCCTAGCACCACGGGGTCTGAGCTTCGGAAGCACACTATGTTTGCAGAGTATTCTGATAGATTTCCATCCGGCAAATGCAGCGTTTCTCTCTTCGCAGGGGGTATGACAACAAAACAATTACGGGAGCCCAACGCCGGCGTGGTTATGGTAGATAAGTATCGCATACCGTCAATGTGCGTCGGTGTTCCCTGAAGTGTTACTGTATTCACGCTGAATTGGGATCGCGGGTCGCAAACACAAAGAGTTGCCTAGCACCACAGGTGGGTCTGATAGATTCCCGTATGGCAAATGCAGTCTTCCTCTTCGCAGGGGTTATGGCATAAAGACAAGTAAGGGAGCCCAACGCCGCCGAAGTGGTTATGGTAGCAAGGTATCGCGTACTGTTCACGTGAGTCCCCCCCCCCCCCCCCTTTGCTCTGGCTCACACACCGCACTCACCGTATGTGCCGAGCCGCACGACCGCGAGGCTGTAAAAGAGGCAGGAGGCCATCACGAGCCCCAGGCCCTGCAGCTCGTCCGCGCCGCCCGCTGCGGCCAGGTCCGCCGCGCTCGCATGCAGGCCGTCCCACGCCACGAGGCAGCTGCCCACCAGGCCGACCCCGATCGCGGCCCACACCTTGCCGGAGATCCGCTCCCCCTGCCGTGCGGGGACACCATGCGTGGACACCGTGTGTCAGGCCAAATGGGCGAGTGACGGGCAATCGCCACAACAAACACACAACATACTTCTAAGCAATTAGATGCACCATGGAATATAAAGATATTTGAATGGTGTTTCACTGCCAGAAACATTCAGCATTATATACTGTACATATGCAATATACACACACACACACACACATATATATATATATATATATATATATATATATATACACCATCAGATATACTAAATAAATGCAATGAAATGGGTGATTGTAACACTAAACAATTGTGCGTACTAAGCCAGAACATTGAAAGAGTCAGTTCAATCTCTGCTAAAGATTCCCTCCACGTAAGCAGTCTTTGAAGGGCGGCGTTTGTTGGGGGTTTGAGGGAAGGGCGTTGGGAAGGAGGCGGGGGGGGGGGGGGGAGGGTTACCCCCAGGAAGGCGATGGCCGGCACCAGCAGCGAGATTGTCTGCACGAGGAAGCTGGCGCGCGTGGCGCTGACCTGCTGCACGCCCATCGCCTGCGTCGCGGTGCCCAGGAAGTTGTACAGCCCCAGCTCCACGCCCGCTGGCACCACACTCACAAAAGAGTATGCCAGCGGCCCGCGCCGGTCCGGCTCCCGCCGCAGCAGCGGCCCGGCCGCGCCCGCCGCCGCCTCATCGCCCTCCTGCCCGGCTGCCGCTGGCTCCTGCGCCGAACGCGCCTGCCAGATGGCCGCCGTGATGAGCGCACCGGCGGAGAGTGCGGTGCGGATGGCTGTTAGGGTGGAGGGATCCAGCGGGTGGTCCTCCGCGTAGATTAGCTTCAGGGTGGGGTTGTATGTGCCTGCGCGGGTGGAGGAGGGGGGGAGGCAGGGCAGGGGTGTTGAGTGGAGGTGGAGCTCCCGCCCGGATGGCTTAACGCACGGGAGTGAGAGGGGACGGGGGCTGCAAAGGGATGGGGGTGGTGCTGGTGCCGGTGGTTCCTGGATACATTGTGTGTGTGTCGGTGGGTGTGTGTTGGGGCGGTTGGGTGGGTGTGGGAACGGGTGTGTTGGAAGGGTTGGCAGTGGGGGAGGGGCATTGTAGCCAGGCAGACATCGGGCGACAGCCTCGTCCGGCGGATGTTTCGAATGCGCCAGTACGCCCACTGGCATCCGTCCTGCCCGAGCAGCTGCGGGGTGAAGTGCGTGTGAGAGGGAGCGCGGAAGGTATAGGAGAGCGAGGTGCGCACCCCACAGCATCGATACCGCCACCAGTTCCGCGTATCCATCCCAACGCGGGCCCGCGCGCGGCGACTCCCCGCCATGCTGCTGCGGGCTGCCGCCGATAGGCGGCCGAACGGCGGTGCGCGACTCAGGCGCAGTCGCGCGGCAGCGCACGGCGCGGCGCCCGCCGCCCGCAGCCGGCACCGTGCTGCAGGCTGCCGGTTGTTGCATTCGAGCTTCGCTCCGCCGCGGCACTCGCACCGTCGCCACGCTCGCCGTGAGGGAGAGTACCGACTGCAGCGCCGCCATCGCGTCTGACTCGGCCGAATATATGCAAGCGTCGGCCGCTCACCCTCGGCTGGCAGGGGGACAGCTCGAATACCACCCGCGACTCTGCGGGGCCTGTCGCCTCGACGCGAGGGTGTTCGTCGACGGTTCGTCAGTCTCCGCGGCAATTCACCTCTGCACCCTTGGCGAGCAGAGCAGTCGTGTGCTGCAAGGGTTTCGCAGAACGGCGCGCACGACGTTCTTGGTTGAGCAGCTTCCAGATGCGACGTGGCGTAGTCACATCTCCGCTGCGCGGATGCCCGCGCTCAGTGTGCTATACATAATTTCCAGCAGAGGACAAAATCAGACGAGCGCCAAATATAATAAATACGAGGGTAATGCGAATAAAGCTTGTCAAGGATTGGCGCTACACAATACCCCAGGCTACAGGCTATGCCCGCATAGCGGGCGACTTTGTTTGTACAGTAGTACATTTCGCAAACTTTTACAATACGACGGTCACCAGCACAATTATCGTAGACCGGAGGTAAAAGTAAAAGTAAAGTTCGCTCCGGGACATCGGCCGAAGCCGCCCCAGCACTTGACCCCCTGCGCTAACTGCAGTCGTACGTCTGGCATAGCCAGTGGACCTCATTCGGACCCCGAAGGACTAATGCATCAACAGGGCAACCCCAGCAGGACCGGAGGTGTACAGTACCTGATGAGCCGCATAGATATGCAGGGTACAGGTAGCAGGGGGGATCAGTATGATCCGAAACCACATCCCAAACGGCCGATGAGTACTGTACGAGTAGTAAAAAAGCGGCTTGGGCGGCGCTCCGAAACCAATTCACAAATATCTCGCTCGTATCTCACTAGCTACCATCAGTAGTCGCTACTATACCGGTACCCCGTCGCTACTATACCAGTAAGGCAATATCAGTAGTCGCTACTATACCAGTAAGGCAACTCAAGCAGCACGTGGCGGCGGGGCCCTCAGGCATGCGCAACGAGTATCTCCGCTGCTTGGTGGGCGAATACGCCCCGGCGTCCGGGCCCGCGGCAGTCCGCGCCATGTCGGAGGTTGCCTCCATGTACCTCCAAGGTCGCCTGCCCGGGTGGTTCAACCGGCTCTTCGCCTCTGCTAGGCTCGTGGCACCTGTCAAGAAGCTAGGCGAGGGGAGGGCCCCGGACGTGCGGCCTGTGGCAGTCGGGGAGGCGGAGCGGCGCGCAGCGGAGCGGGCAGTGGTGGACAACATGAAGGAGGCATACGTGTCGGTGCTCGCTCCATCTCAACTCGGCGTTGGCATTCCCGCGGGCGACTCTGTGCTCATCTACGCACGGTGTCCGGCTCATCGCCGAGAAGCTTGGCCCACGTGCCGTCATCGTCCACACAGACCTTCGCAACGCTTACAACGAGGCATGGCGCCGCACCATCATCCAGCGCCACATCGATTGCTCCCCACTGCACCCGGTCATCCCTGCGCTCCTAGCCTCCCTCTCCACGGATTCGTATCTGGTCGTGGACGACCGGTCCGCCCCTCTGCGGTCGGAGGACGGCGTGCAACAGGGCGCACCTTTGGCCACGACTTCCTTTTGCGTCGCGATTCACCCCGAGGTGCAGCAGTGTGATACCACGTTGGAGGTCAATGACGGGGCGGCGCGCTTGGGGGTCGACGCCGACGATGGATTCCTGGTGGGCCTTCCGGAGCACGTTTGGCCGGCTCTTCACGCCTTCCGCACGTCCATCAAGGCGTCCGTGGGGCTTGAGGTGCGCTTCGACAAGATGCAGGCGTACAGCGCTGACATGGAGGCCACGCGGCGTGAGGCTCCGGCCGACATCGAGTGGCCTGAGCTAGATGGCCATCACGGCATCGCGGTCCTGAACGTGCCGCTCGGATCGCCAGAGTATGTGCAGGCGTACATGCGCGGCAAGGCGGAGGAGCTACGAGAGGAGGTGGACGCTAGCCTGAGCAAGCTTCTGTCTGCCAAGCCCAGCCGTCGGTACACCCACGCCTTGCATCACCACGCATGGGCCCTGCTCAAGCATTGCATGCAACACAAGGCGGGGTATTGGATCCGCAATTGTCTTCCGTCCGAGGTGGAGGCCTTTGCAGAGGCGGTGGATGCCACCATCCTCGCGGCGGTCGAACGGGTGCTAGGGGTCTCTTTTGATCCCTCCACGTACGGCACCGACACCAATCCGGTGGTCACCGATTTCCTGGCGGAGCTTTTGCACGACCCCAACCCCATGGCAGCGGAGGTGGCTACCTTGAGCGAGGATGCAGTGGCCAGGGCGCGCAGCAGGCTTCACCTCCCCACTCGATTGAAGGGAGCTGGCATCCGCCGCATGGCTACCGTTCGTGATGCCGCCTTCATCGGCTGCATGAATGCCATCCTCCCAAGGTTCCTGACTAGGAACTCCGGCACCCCCACCCCCACCCCTGGTTTCTTCGGCCCACAGCTCGGGTCCGTACTTGGCCGAGGCAGCTTCAACGCAAATTCTTCCGCCCGCCAGTATGACCACTTCCTCAACGATGCTCATGGGTCGGACAGCTACGCCGCGGAGATGCGCGAGGCGTGGGGCCGCCTCCAAGCGGCTACTGCTGGCCATCTCGGCGACGCAGATGCACGCCAGATGGAGCGGGAAGTGGAGGTTGCGTCGGGCTCGCAAAAGGAGCTGACGGCATTTCTAGACCAGGCCAACAACTCTCGGCTTCGAAATGAGATGTACGCTCTCCCTGCCACATGTAGGGAACGGATCTTGTTCAACCAGCTCGACGCGGCGTCAGGCATGTGGACAGTGGCCATCCCCACCGCGCGGACAGCCATGACTCCGCATGAGCTGCGGGAAGTCGCTGCCGGGTACTTCTTTCCGCCTAGCCCGTGCTTGGCCCCGGTGGTTGGGTGCCAGATCATTCTGCCCTTGACGGAGCACAACCCCGTCATTGTTGATCTATGCGGCGACGCGCTCATGAACCTCCCAGCGCCTGGAGACGCTCACTTGCGTGTACAGCACGACGCTATCGCAGATGCCTTCCGCGATCACTGTGTTCACGACCTAGGTATCGCGGTACGGCGGGAGGTGGATGACTTGTTCCAGCAGGCAGTGCCTCTCGGCAACACCGTACCCAGGGATGAACTCAAGGACCTAGTGCCGGACGCAGAGCTCTCCCTTCCGGCGTTCAACATCGTGACCGGGAGCTATGATCCCCGGAGCTTGAAGTTGCTGGAGTTCAAGACTATGCGGTACGGGGTCAAGTACACTTCAATAATGCCCCGGGCCACGGCTGTGGATCGGTTTGAGCGCTCCCTGTTGGGCGACATACAACGGGGGTTGGCTGCGCGGGATGCGCCGTGGCACAACACAGAGCCCGGACAGAAGGGTCCTCTTCGAGACATCCTGGATATGTCGGAGTACACGGGCATGGTCTTCGGCACAGTGGGTGAGGTGAGCAAGGGGGTGCACCGCACAGTGCGTGGTATCGCATGCTTGGCTGCGAATCGGGGTGCCCTCTCATCGCGGGGCACTCGGTGCATCACCCGGGCTCACCAGGAGGCCTTGCTCGCAAGAGATTTCTTCGGGGTCCTGAGCTTGGTGGCCGCTCGAGAGCGCGCTCGCTGCCTCATCAGACGGCGCAGATTCGTCTGCCATCCCGTTGCTGAAGCTGCACAGCAGGTCCGAGGATCACCCACACACACACGTGCTCGCGTGGCCCGGACTCTGAACCGTGTGCGCATCACTCATCCATCCCGCCTTATGCGGGATGCGGGCCGCTTTTCGGCGCCTTGCTGTGTTGATTTTCTAATTCTGGGGAACTGCCCTTTTTGTAATTCACGCCAGTACCCCGGCCAATAGGATGAGTTTCAGTGCGACGCTGCGCGCCTGCGCGTGCTTCGATCGTTCGCCGCTACCCAGGTACCCAAGTTGCGAGCGCCGGAAGGAACTCTTATAAAAGCGCGGCAGCTTAAACTGTATATAACCTTCTCACCGCCCTCATGCCATCTGTTGCCGCTCATACCTCTGGCGCGCCCGGGCCCCTCGGCGAGCGGCGACCACGCGCGATGGCAGCGCGGATTACAGTCCTTGTTGCCGCCGCGGGCCGTCGGATGGCACCGCCCTTCCGCCCTCCACCAGCGCGCCGTCGCGGTTTCCGCGCACGTACGGCGCGGCCCGTGTCGCCCCAGAAGCGGACAAGCTGCGTTGACATCCGAGCGAGTCCACGGCCCGGGGCGGCCTCGCCGGACACGCTGTCGACGGCAGATGCGAATAAATTGCTCCAGGGGCTCGCGGGAGGATCAGGCATATGGGGCAGGCTGCACCTCACCGATGGGCGGCATGGCAGGTGGTCCCCTTACCCCACCAACAGCAGCGCTCAGCCGCCCAGCCGTCCAACGCGCTGGCGCATAACTCGCCACGGCCTTTGTCGCCAACGCCACCAGCTATCACCGGTAATGGTGCCTCACTCAATTCACGAATGTGTGCTCGCTCAGGGGGATGACTACCAAGCAGGAGGCGTTCGGGCCGGAGCCACCAGTCGCCGAGTCTCCGATGGACGGCGCGCTGTACCTGAGCGTCCCTGCCGCGCTTACCCTGAGCGCCGACCTCCCGGTGCCGCACCCCCCCCCCAGGCACCCGCTTCCTTGCATTATTTCAGGATAGGCTGCATGCGCGATGGCGTGATGTGGTTCGCTGTGGCGGTGGACTCAGCAGGGCACCGCTGCTGAGGTGCGCTCGGACCCCTGCCTGGTCAGCCTACTCGCCAGCAGCCTGCCGTGGGAGATCAAGCTGGGCGGCATCCTGGCGGTAGCGTGCCGCCCCACGCCGGCGCGTCCGCCCGGCAGCGCGTTTGCCTTCTGGCAGCAGTATCGGCCGCTCATGCCGCCCGCGGAGGCGCAGACGTCGCTGCTGTTCTTCGCGCCGGAGGACATGGAGGCGCTGCAGGATGAGGGGATGGCGACGGTGGGTCGGCGCTGGCAGCGGCAGGTCGGGGATGCGCACGCGGAGCACTTTGCTGCCGCCGCGGTCAGCGACGTACCCGCCATCTCCCTGCCAGAGCTGCGCTGGGGCGTGGGTACCGTAGAGAGCCGGTGAGAGTCCGTCCAGGCAGCCGCTGCTGATTCTGTCAGCTACAGTGTTTAGCCATCTGTCAGCTCTGGCGCTTTCCTCCCCATCAGGCTGCGTATGCTGCTTATCAGCGCAGGCTCTTGCTCATAGTTTCGAGCGGTTATGTTGTCTGCCACTCCCCCCCCCCCCCCCCCCCCCGCCCCGCCCCTCCCCATCCACGCAGAGCCTTCTCCGTCAAGCTGGACGGGCGCGAGCACGCAGTGGCAGTCCCCTTCTTGGACATGGTCAACCACGAGCCGCATGCGCTCTGCTTCCATCACTTTGACGCCAGCACTGCCCGATTTGAGCTGCGCTCCCTGGGGCCACCGCTGTCGCCCGGCGCCGAGGCGATCATCAGCTATGGCAACAAGGCTAATGCTCGGTGAAGCGTTCCCCCCCCCCCCCTGAACGATGCCGGTATGACTATGTGCACCTGCATCCTATCAATTTCAAGCATCATCCTGCAAGGGGGGGGGGGGAGGGGGGGGGGGGGGGGGTGGGAGGGGGGGCATATACAGTACTGCATGGGTAAAGTTATGTATGTTCATGAAATATATAAAAAATATATGAAAATACATATACAGATACATACATACATACATATATATACATGTATGTGTGTATATATATGTGTGTATCTGTGTATACGTATGTATATATATATATGCATGCATATATATAAATATATATATATATATATATATGCATGCATATATATAATATATGTATATATATATATATATATCATGTGTATATACATCATGTGTATATGCATGTATCTGTATCTGTATATGTATAAAATATATATTTTTCATAAATGTATATGTATCTGTGTATATATATGTATGTATGTATGTATCTCTATATATATATATATATATATATATATATAGAGAGAGAGAGAGAGAGAGAGACAGAGAGAGACAGAGACAGAGACAGAGACAGAGACAGAGACAGAGAGACAGAGGGGGGAAAGAGAGAGCTCTACGGTTATGCAGAGCAGCTGCAGAATGTGAACGGGTGTCCTGAATTCCGGAAGCAGAAAGCAGATTTTAAGTACGTGCAACTGTGTACAGACGGTGTGTAGTTTTACACATGACATGCCACCGACCATGATGTCGTGTGCATTGCCAAACAACTTGCGTCCACGGAAATCCCTGCTTGTCCTGCCTTAGCGAACAAACCCACCCATTGCCGCGCAAACACACATGGTGCGCTGTCTGATACTCGCATGGCACCCCGGCGGCGCAGGCTGCTGGAGCAGTATGGGTTTGTCATCCCGGGCAACCCGTTTGATCGCGTGGGGTTTCCGGATCCAGCCGAGCTCGGCGGGCCGCGGATCAGCCGGGACAAGGTGCCACCACCTCCTCCCTCCCTAACCCCCACCTGCCTGTGCCTTCGCCTCTGTGTGACAATTGGCAAGCTCGACACTTGGCATGCCTATGGCGCGCGGCGGTGCCGGCTGTACTCACTACTCACGCGAGCGGGTCGGCTCGGATCCAGCTGGTCGCGGCGATGGGTCTGGACAGCGACTACGGGCCGCGGAGCCCTGAGATGCAGCGGTTGCACGACCTCGTGGCTAGGTCCCCCCCCCCCAAACCCCCCCTCCGCTCCCCCCCTTTGTTGCCTTGTCCGCCGGAATGCGCCCTCCTTCAGAAGGCTCCTCCCCTCCTTGAACCCCCCCCCCCCCCCCCCCACTTCCTCCCCCCTCCTGCTGGTGCCCCCCTGCAATCACTATGCAGGGAGGCAGCAAACATGGCCGCCGGGCAAGGGCTGCCCCCTGCCGCCGACGCGGAGGCGGGCTGGCGCTCAACCTGCGGGTGCCAACGCCCGTAGACAAATACGTACGCAAGAGGCCGATTCAACGCCTCACCTACAAGAAGCCTCATATTGGGGTTGCACGCAGGCGGTCGGAGCATTCGCTTTTCTTCCGTAATAATGCCGACCTTCTTGCCGACCTCTGAGAGGTTGCTGGGCCGCGTCTCATCCGCAATGTCCGCACTGCCGCATCTGCAACCACGACAAAACCCTCATAGTGTACGGGCAGTGAGCTGGGCCACCCTCTACTTATAGTGCATGCTCGGAGCCGCAGCATACACGCTACCGCTAGCCGCCACAGGCGACCACGGCGCTCGCTGCAAAGGGGACGCACCCCCTTTGCACTACCAAGGTACCTGTAGTGTTCGCTCCTAGCGGCCTCCCATGACGGTGCCGGGGTGAACCACTCCTCAGAAAAGAGAACAGAGGACAAGGCGCTGGGGGGGGGCATGTTTGGGTGCCTGTAATGCGGACGCAGCTGGAGCGCTCTGTGAGGCACCGCTTCAAGCACCGTGATACACAAGTACGGTTGTGGTGTCCGTTGGCGCTACCCTGGTATGCCCATTGTGTGATGCCTGAGGGTCCCTCTCCCATTTGTGTAACTAGGAACCATGGACGTGGTGGTATCTGCACTGGGACTATCAACAGAGTGCCGACCGCCACAAAAATACACGTGTACACAACGTAGGAATACAAATGGATATTTACGGGCCAGAGTTTTGGTGCCACTTCCGGGCTACTCGGCAATAGACCACTCTGGCTTGTTGAATAGACCACCGTCATCGATGCGCGCTACGGCTCCCCCCCTTCCCAACACCACCATTCCCTGCAGTCCCGTTCAGTGCCGGGGTCCTGCTGCTGGGCGCGTGCAGGCGTGTTGGCGCAGCCTATCGGAGCTGGCGGCGGTGCAAGGAGGGCTGCCCGAGACGCACACGCTGGGCGCTCTGGCCGACTGGGCGGCGCGGGCGCTGGCTGCGTACCCCACCACCATCGACGCCGACGAGGAAGCGCTGCGTGCGCGCGGAGGGCAGCCGGGCGGGCGGGCCGCGGTGGCGGTGCAGAGCCGCCTGGAGCGCAAGCGGCTGCTGGCGACCGCCGCGCGCACGCTGACACTGCTTGAGACCGCGTATGCGGCGGCAGCCAGCGCAAGCGCGTAGACGGCTTGTGCCGACGCAGCTACGAGAACCTGTGGCAGAGGTCCCACATTGGGGTTGCGTGCTGCCGTGGGATCGTGATAGCTCCGCCATGGTGCCGTCTACATCTGACCTCCGACAGGTAGAGCAGATTGTATTCGCTATGTTGTCATGTGGAATACCGCGTCAGCGCCTGTGCTCCCGCATGGCGGCATATATATGCGCGCACCGCACAAACACTGCATAAGCCTGGGCGACGTGGTTCCATAACGCAGCGACAGGGACCGCCCTTGGGCGCGGCGACGCTGACAGTTGAACGCAGCGAAGCCGCAACGGGGTTACAGGAGGTAACATGGGGGTCAGGGATGGGGTAGGAGGCGGGGGTAAGGGGGAGGAGGGAGGGAGGGGTGGGGGGTGGAGGCAGGGGCGGGGCAGCCACTGTGCCTACTCCTCATCCTCCCCGCTGGCGCGGTCCTCCTCGCGCGGCGCCTCCTCGCCGCCCATGTCTTGGCCGTCCATGTCCTCGTCCGCCCTGCGCCACCCAGCCATCTGCGTCAGAGCGCGCACGGGCAGGCTGCGCCGAGGGTGACGTGCCGGTGGCTGTGCAGCTAGCCCGAGTAACGACACCTGCTCAGCCCTCTGACCGGTGTCTAATGCAACAGGCCAACTGCCTTTTGTCACCCTCCCACCGCCTATCCACCGACTCAGCTCCGCCATGGGTTTCAGCATGTTTGCGGCGGTTCGGGGCGGTATCAGTGGTGCAGAGCCATCTGCAGAGGCACTACCCACCCCCTCCCGCTCCCACTTTCCCCTTCGGAGCGCCTCTCTGTACTTTGGCACGCAGGCCAGGGAGGTGCGTGGCTACGGTGAGGGATGGGGTGGGGGGCATCCCCACCTGGGGGGTTTCTGGGGACTGGGATCCCTGGGCGACATTGAGCGGTCGCCATCATCGTCATCACGTGGTGGGGAGCGGCTGCCGCTGCGCCGGCGGCGATCCGGGGAGCGGGCTGGGGAGCGCGCTGGGGAGCGGGCTGGAGAGCGGGCTGGGGAGCGCGCCGGGGAGCGCGCCGGGGAGCGGCGCGGGAAGCGAGCTGGGGAGCGGGCTGGGGAGCGTGCCGGGGAGCGGCGCGGGAAGCGAGCTGGGGAGCGGGCTGGGGAGCGCGCCGGGGAGCGAGCTGGGGAGCGGGAGCCGCCGCGGCGGGGGGAGGGGTCGCGCCGATCCACTGGCGACCTTGAGCGGCGCGGCGGCGGTGAACGGCCGCTGCCGCTGCGCCCGCGCCTGGGTGGCGGGGAGCGGCTATGCGGCACAAAAAAGGGTGGAGGGCGGAGGGGATTGGGGGGGGGGGGGGGGTGTTCGTCAGGAAGCCACCCACGTGCTGGCTGGGTTGTGGTGTTGTGGATGCAGAGGTGGGATGCTGGGCAGTGAAGTGAAAATAGCTTGATACCGACCAAACCGGGAACACTCCCGATCACAGGAGAACGACACAGGATCCCGCATGCGACTGATATCTATAAACGTGGTGTGCGCTCGAAAATGGAAATGGGCGGACGCATGTCGGCAGGAGGGAGGGGGCCTGGTAGAGGGCAGCCCACCTGTGGCTCCTGCGGCGCTCGCGGTCGGCGCGGCCACGGTCATCATCATACCTACAGGGCGGCAGATGGACGGGCTGAGCGCAGGTGCAGCACAGGGAGGACAGTGGAAGTGGCCCCCAGCGGAGGGGCAAGTACTGGGCGAGTACTGGGCTGGGCTGGGCCCACCTGCTGCGGTCGTCCCGCCGGCCGTAGCCCCCTCCGCCACCACCACCACCTGGCAGGGCCCGATGCTACGTCAGCAGGGGATTCACTGTGTCGACGACGTACACTGTGGCTGGGGTGGGAAAAAGTGGGACAAGGGAAGGGGGAGGGGGGTGAAATGGGGGTGATGCGCATCTCACCGCGGTAGCCCCCTCCGCCTCCGCCTCCGCCACCACCACCGCCACCACCGCGAAGGAAATCCACCGGCTTCTTCCGGCCTTGCTCAGCAAAGACGGCCTTCACCTGCACTCCGGCGGGCGGGAGAGGACTCAGCAACTGCCTTCGATGCCTGACGCGTTGTGGGGGGGGGGGGGGGGGGGGCTCCCACCTCGCGGCCGTCAATTATCTTGCCGTTCAGGCCGCGCAGCGCGTCCTCCGCATCCTCCGGCGTGGCAAACTCCACAAAGCCGATTCCCCTCGGCTCCCTGCGGCCCGGCCGAGCCGCCCCATCAGCGGCGTCAGCCTCCTCGCAGGCATCGACATCGGCCGGCTGCGTTGCTCCCATTAGAACGCCGGCCGGGGCGGGGCGAGGGGCGGGGCGCACTTGGTGTAGTAGTCCCTGGGCAGATAGACGTCCCGCACCGGGCCGTACTTCTCTGCGTAGTAGCGCACGTCTGCATCCCTGCGTCGACGATGAGAGCAAGCTGTTGGCATTAGCAATGCTGCCCCCCCCCCCCCCCCCACCTTCCTTTTTGGCATTTGAGACGAATAAAAATCTTCGACGTCAACCAGGTGAGCAGATATAAGGATTGTAAGATAGTGAGTGTGAGCACCGATATCCCGAAAGCAGTTACAGGTACTCTCTCGACGAGATATTCTCACCCTATCACCGTGACCGATGAGATGCCAGCTAGATGTTAGTTAGGTCAGCCAGGGGTCGGCAGCCGCGTGAACTTGGCCCCGTTTGGTACCTGTACCGTTACTGGTGCCGGAAAAAAAAGCCGTCCCGGCCACGGCGCGATGTTAAGCGAGGCCGAGCGCAGCGCAGGGATCCGGGCGAGATCTGTGGCAGCAAGCACCAGCTTCTCGCGGGGCAACCCCGTCGGCCGCGGACGACGGGCGATCCCGGCTCTGCCCAGCACGGGCGTGAGCCTCCCACGCCATATCAGTACTTGGCGCGCGTGTGTATTCGCGTACGCACCTCGAATTTCTCGACAGGCCCCGCAGAAGGACGGAGGTGCGGGTGGGGGCGTCACGCCCCCCGCCGCCGCCAGAGCCGCCCCTGTCCCGGCCACCGCCACCGCCATATCCGCCATGACGGTCATCACGGCGGTCATCACGGCGGTCGCGGTCGTCGTAGCGGTCGCGGCCGCGGCGGTATTCCCTGTCAACGTCGCGCTCGCGCGACATGATGGCGGATGGGGGTGGGTGGGGGGAGGGGGGGAGGTGGGGCGGCGGCGCGCGGCGGGGGCGCTGCTATAACACGGAGATGCAGAACACGGTGGAGCTTGGCTTCTGGATAATGTTCCGGGTGGGATGTTTTACTGCTTTGGTGAGCTATTCGCTGCAGAGGGGGTGCGGAGCTACGGTACTGCTGCGGGCAGCTGGCAGGTCGTGCAGAGGGCCGGCGAGGAAGCAGGCAGAACTACGGTAGCCGGTACTGCGGATGCGGGCCGCTTTCTGCAAGCGGCTTAGTGCCGTGCGAACTAGAGTCTTCATTTCGAATAATCCTTAAGCATTGCACATATAATAGATTTGATAGGGTCGTTAGAGCGCTACTGCTGCTGTAATGAGCGGCGGATGTGTTTCTGCGCTGGCGTTTTTTGTAATTCACACCAGTGATGTTGCAGTACTCGTGCAGGTACCGTGGCAGCCAATACGAGTAGCGATTGTCCCGTCCGGCCTATACCGGTACATTTTGACGAATAATAAGCGCAAGAAATCCGGAACATGAATTCACAGGTACGGCGGGAGAGGCACTCTTACGAGTAGTTACAAGTAATAAATAAGGATTGCCTGTAATACAGCAGTACCCGTACTGGCAATAGCTACTAGACAAATAAGCAGCGCAGTATGTAAGGAATACACCGATAGTACCGACCGCTAGCCACTAGCGACCGATATGCATATATCGACCGGTTGTACCTGCAACGTTGTGATGACTGCGACCGAGACGCCCGCGCCTCAGACCATACACGCTTCCACGCAACCTGCACCACGCCGGCGGTCTACGGCCACAGCCAGTCGCGCAAAGGTGTCTTCCCATCACTACCAGGGGCTTTGGATGGCTGGGACGGCTCACTGTAGCTGGCGTCCTGAAGTCCCCACGTCATACTATTCCGCACAACCGCCTTTTGCGGTCCGCGACGACTGTGCTGAGCTCACGAGCCGGTGCTCCGTCGGACTGCCGACGACCCGTATACGCCAACCCGCTATCATCTACAACGGGCCAACCCGCCGCTCGCTCGAATTCATCCACCCCATCTCCCAGCCTCCACACGCATGTGCTCTCTCGATTTTATCCTGAACCTAGGAAGCGGGGCGTTCGGGAGGACCGCCACAACCTACTAAGGATTACTTCCTCGCCTGGGGCGTCTCGCGCGACGCCCCGCCGGCGGCGGAGCAGAGTCCAATAATAATACGATACGAGTTCGCTCCGCTTTGCGGTAGTACCTAGCGCCTCTGTTTTGAGCGGGTGACAAGTGTCACCTTCTGACATCGCCGACTCGTCGTCGGCGGGCACAACCCACTGGCGCGCCGCTTCCGAGACTCCATCTGCCCGAAACGCTCGCGGGGCTTGGACGCCGGAGAGGCGGTAGGTGTCACAGCGTCCGCAAGGTGGCTGAGAGATGGGACCCACCGCCGCAGCCCGCGCAGGCCGTGGGCGGCGGACGCGATGCCGCTCTTCGGCCGCAAGAAGAGCCTGGGCGAGCGGGTGCACAAGCTTGTGGAGCGCAATGAGGTGAAGCGGCTGCAGGTGCGGCGGGAGCAGCCGGCCCATGCCGCGGGTGGGGCGCTGTGTGGGCGCGGCCTGGGCAGGGCTGACAGATGGCCGCCTGCGTGGGGCAGGACCTGTTGGTAGACTCCGCCACGGGCAGCGTGGCGCAGCGGAAGGCGGCCATCGAGCACCGCGACAAGCAGGGCCGCACGCCGATCGTGCTGGCGGCCTCGCGCGGCAGCTTTCTGATGACAAAGCTGGTGCGAGTGCTGCGCATGCCCCTGTCTGGTCTCCGCGACTCGTGGCAAGGAGGAACATGGCCCGGGGGGAGGGGGGAGGGGGTAATCATCCTTAGCAAGCCGCTGACCTGAATGGCACGCTGCCCGGGCGGCGACGCAGCTCATCCAGGCAGGCGCCGATGTCAACAGCCTGTCCAACGGCGCCAAGAGCTGCGGCGGTGCGCTGCACGAGTGCGCGCACAATGGCTTCGAGGCCGTGGCCAAGCTGCTCATCGAAGTGGGCGCGGACCCATACCTAGAGAACATGCGGGGTGCGAGGCGACCCAGCGCTGCCCCTTGCCATCTACCCACCCACATCTTCTTGTACCCCCTCCCCTCTCCTTCTTCCCTATAGGACACCTCAAACACCCCGCGGCGCACTCCCGCGGGCCGCCCTTTGCTGACACACGAGGCTCTTGCGCAGGCTTCACGGCATTGGACTTTGCCATCATGAAAGGCTTCCCCACGCTGGTGCGAATGTTCGAGAACCGCGCGCTCTTCTCCGGCTGGCTGAGCCTCAAGGTGAGCCAGCCCCAACCACCATCCGCCCCGCCCGACATCAGCTAACCGCCCGCTTGCCTGCCGCTTCCTTGGCGCCGGCTGATGCGCGCTGGGTGCCTGCTCACCCGCCCGTTAGGTCAACCGCTACCACGGCATCTCCCACCGCTGGAAGCCCCGCTGGGTGTCCGTCTTCTCGCGCACCGCGCACCCCAAGGGCAGCTCTGGCAGGCAGGTCCGCCTGCAGCTCTGCTGCTACAAGGACTTTCAGGTCTGGCCCCCCCGGCTCTGGACCAACCCCGCATGTCACCGCACCAAGTGGTAAAGGGGCACGTCTACTACAACTTGTAGGCAGGGGAGTAACTGTGTAGATGCTCATGCATGCACTGATCCATCCCGGTCGCCCCCCCCCCCCCCCCCCCCTCGTGCAGTCCTTCAAGCCATTCAGCCGCGCGTGGCTGGACGGCGCCCGCGCAGAGGTTGGCTTCCAGGCGGGCCCCACCCCCGACGAGGAGGTGCTGCAGTGCACGCTGTGCCTGCCGCCCGGCCGCACCGCCGCCGCCGCCGTGTCAGGCCTCAGCCTGGAGGGCGACGTGCGGGTTGGCTGCCGGGTCAAGTTTCGCCCGGCTGCCAGCGAGGGAGAGGGCCCCGCTATCGCCCAGCAGGCACGCCCCTGTTGCGCCGCTCCATCGGCTGCCTTCCTGACCACCTGGCCCAGGGTTCAAAACCCTAAATCTGCGTCATCCAGCCAGCCCCGGTATGTGTCGATTCTGTGGCATTGAATGTGTTCATGTGGTTGAGTCGAGGTTGCCGTCCATTCAATCGGCTTCGCAGCCGCCGAGCATGCTATTGCTGCATAGGTGTAGGTTCTGCCATGAATTGCTTGTGCCTGCCCTATTTGATGTAGTACCCGGATACAATTTGGCTCATGCATGGGTTTCCCGTCAAAACCACCAACTACGAGCCAACCCAAATGTTGTTCACGTATTGATTTGTGCCCCACGATGCCATCCTCCACACACGCTCCCATATCTAATGCGTTGGTTGTCCATGGTCCTGATGGATGGGCCGACTGACTGACGGGTCGCTGGCTGGCCATGGCAGGCGGCGTGGACCGCCGTCACGGGGTTTGCCAACGCCATCAACAGCCACGCCGGGACCCAGCCCCACCTGCAGCGCCGACACACCACCGGTGTGCCGATTGCGGGCGTCCCGCCCCCGGCACCCCTCACCCCTGGCTCCCATGCCCGCTCGCACAGCATGTATGAGGTGAGCCAGCCCCCCCGCCAACTTCTCCACATACCACGTACCACATATGTGCCCAGTGCAAGTGCAACAGGGCGTGCGGCCAGGGCCTACGTGATGGATTGGGCGGTGCTTGGGGCAGAGCTAGACAGGGATGTAACTCCGGCCCCGACTGATGGGCGACTGACAGCGGTGCCAATGCCGTGATGGCGCGCAGACCCCGCCGCTGGACGCCGGGCGTCACTCACGGGCAGCCAGCGCGTCCAGCATGCCAGACATTCGTGTACCCCCGGGCGACGCAGCTCTGGCCGCAGCGCGCGCGCGGATCCCCCCGCCAGGTCCCCCCTCCCCCCCCCCCCCCCCCCCCAGAGCTCCTTATGATTTTCCTTGGGCCTATCCAACAGGAAAATCATGGGGCAGGGCAGGGGCAGGCCCTGCCCCCTTCTGCACTGCATGCCTTTCTGGGATGCTGAGCGACTTGGCGCTGTGTGGTGCGATGAGATCAGGGATGAGCGATGCGCAGTTGGCGGCGTGGCTGCAGGCGCAGTACCACAAGGGGGAGAGCAGCCCCCGGGTGCACGCGCTGATGCGCAGGTGATGCCCCCCGCCCCCCCCCCCCCCCCCCCCGCCGCCGCCTAGGCACGCCACTTGACCATCATTACCATCATTACGATGATCGCTGCCAGCTTCATGCTCCCATCATCCTGATATCTGCCAGTATTGTGTCTGGCTCTGTGGGTGCCGACGCGGTAGTAATGACAACAGCCCAACACTGTGAATCAGAAGCTGCCCCCACTGTCAGAGGTCGGTAATAGCGAGTGTTCCTGTGCCTCGTGTGCTAGCACAAATGGATGTTTGTGTTATTGATTCGCATTATGAAGATGCCGGCTCATGTATACGAAACCTCCTGAGTTGCCTCAAACTGGCTGCTGATGACGCAATCTATTATAAGAACATTCACTATATCTCCGCTATACCTTCGGCTACATTTCAACTCTCAAGCAGGGCAGATTCTCACCCCATATTCGTTCTTATAAATGGCGCCCGCAGGTGCGTTCGGCACCTGCCATATACCTAGCACTACCAATATGGTGTCATGAGCCTCGTGGCCGGTGTCGATGCCATCATCATCACAGCTGTTGTTTGTATCATCCTTCCTTGTCATGCCTTTCGTGTGATCCTCGTTGCGTCTCGCCGTGCCGCCTGAGCCTGGGACTCACTCAATGCCCGTGATCTGCAATGCCCGCGTGCAGCCTGTCCATGGAGCGCTCGCCCCAGGCTGGAGGGTCCGCTCAGTCTGTTGGTACCAGAGTCGCTCCGCGCCGCGCCGCCAGCCTGCCATCCCCGCAGGTGAACCCTCCCCCCCCCCCCCCCCCCCCCCAGGTGTTATTTTTTCCAGCCTCAACCACGTGCTCCCGCGCCATATTCTCTGACCTCTGTGACACTATGTTGCTCCACTGCAGAGGCAGCAGCGGGAGCCGCACGAGGAGGAGGACGGCGCCGCAAGCGCGGCTGCAGGCCCGCCAGTCACGCCCCTTCCGCTCGAGGCGCTCAGCGCAGCCGATGTCGCCGGCGCGGCGCCCGTGGGCGACTCGACCCCATCCGCGCCGCCGCTCCTTCCGGACGAGGAGCCGACTGCGCCGCCCAGCGCGCCTCCTGCTGCGTTTGGCGAGGACGAGGCAGAGGCCGGCACGTTGGCGCCGACACGCGAGGGTGCGCCGCTCAATGACGGCGGCGCGGCCGAGGCTACAGAGGACGCCGGAGGCGTGGCCCCTCGGCCGCTCCCGGCCGACGAGTTTTTCGACGCACAGGAGCTGCCTGCCGTCCCCACCCACAGCCCCCGTGTGCTGCTCTCGCCAGCGGGGGTGGAGGAGCTCTGCGTCCCCGCGCATCTGGTCGCCGCGCTGCCGGCGGTTCAGGAGCCCCGAGCGGCAGCAGCGGAGGGCGTCAAGGGGTCGGGTTCAAGCAACCAGGCCGGGAAGGTGGCTGACGAGGACACACTGTGCGTCATCTGCTTCACAGAGCCCCGCTCGGCCGGCTTCGTTCACGGAGACAGGTGCGCAGCCAAAGCGCCGTGCGCTTCCACGCCGCTGCCCCGCGACTCCCCTTTCCCATATCGCCCCGAGTATGGTGATGCTGCGTGGTACTGGAGGCCTGCGCGGGTGGTCTGCTGAGCGCAACAGCAGCAGTAATAGATCCGCGCAGTGTTTATATACTTTCCTACATAAATAGGCGTTATACTGCTTTATTTTATAATTAACAGTTATTCAATATTAATATTTTATACAACATTTTGAAACCTGCATCTGCATTGCATATTCCGTAAACTTTTGCACAACTGGCGCCACATATATCGCGCATACGCTGCCAGCAGCATCATCTACATTATCGTCGTAAAAGTGAAAGTAAAAGTAAAGTTCGCCCTTAGACGTCGGCCCAGCACTTGACCTCTTGCGCCAAGTGCAGTCGTAGGTCTGGCATAGCCCTGCTAAGACCATGGCCTCATTCGAACCCCGAAGGGCTGATGCATCAACCGGGGAAACCCAGGACACGCCGAGCCGATATTGCTGGGACGACATGATCGTCGTACACGGCCTCATCATTCCATAAATCCATTATATATGCACTAACTACTACGGGTGGCTTACATTATTACTACCAGCGGTAGTATCGTACACGCTGCCGCGATTCGCTATGCCTTGTGCGTGATTGCATTCTGGCAGGCCGTGTGACGCTGCGCTCTGACCACTCTCCCCCTCCTCCTCCCCCTGCCGCAGTGTGCACAAGTGCTGCTGCAAGTCATGCGCGCTGGGCTTGAAGAAGCGCGGCATCCTGGCCTGCCCCATCTGCCGGCAAGAGATCCAGCACATCCTTTTCAACTTTTACTGACGAAAGCGCCCGACCTATGCCGCCGCCTGAAGACGGCAAGACCGCCGTCGGTGTATATACTGCCAACTGTTGCAATCTCTGTACATATGTGTACCACACCGTACGCAAATTAGATAATGCAGGCTGCCGAAGCCACACTGACGCCTTGTTCTGTACATACGGAATGGCGCACCCTCTGTTTTGGGCCGGGCGGATCGCTCCCACCGACAGCGGCGGCCGGCAGCGGTGCACACATACCCCAAAACTGCAATAACAGCCGATTTCAGCGTGGGGTGGCTGCTAGGAAGCCGCCAGAGTAGCCCTGATCCAATGCAAGCATGTCAGATGCTTGACCATGTAAATAATGAAAATTCCAGACAGCAGGGCAGGCGGCTGATCCGGCAATGCTGATAATAAGGCAACTTTCAAATGACTCCGTTATTATATTTTTATGCGTGATATGCAACTCTCGCAGTTCAACACTTTTGGTGCGCCTGTCGTACAGCTATTGCTGCCCCCTCCGCCCCAGCACACTTTGCTCTGCATCATATGCGGCAGGTTTATCATCATTGCAGCGGTAAACTGCGGTGATGCCGATAATTTCAAATGAGCAGTGACTCTTGGGCTCATCACAGGAAGCTCCGAGTAAAGAGAGATCCACTCAGCCGTGCCCATTCTGCGATATACTGCTGGCCTCCAGAGCAAAAACTGGCAACAATTACAGCACAAAGCAGGTTAAACTACAAAGTGCGACATGGGGTTGATTTAGGCGAGAACAAAGGCTGCAAGCATACTGCTGTATATACGTTCGAGCGGCCGCATCAGCGCTGGAGAGGTGCCCATGCTGGGGTATGTACAAGCTCCACCCTGCCTCCAGCATGGACATACTATGTATAGCAGGCAGGTCTGCCTCTGATGCCAGCCTAGCATCCCTGGCGAGATCATTGAATACCCGTACTTGCATTCAGACTTGTGATCTTCGACCAACTCGAGCAGGGTCTCCATCGATGTGTGCGTTGTCGAGCATGTCATGTCGAACCTGGCATGTCGAGCACTCAGTCGCTACTTGCGGGTCCAGTCATTGCAGTACCGACCACTCTCCATGCCCGAGTTAGCTCCCACGAATGTGAGCCGGTTGCAGTCGCTGTCGTCTGTGTACAGCCAGCACTCGCCAGTGCGTACACTGTGGGTGTACCAGCTCTCGCTGCGCACGCGAATGGCTTCGTCCTTCAGAGCATTCCAATAGTCCAGAGAGAAGATCGTCTGACACATCTCGACGCTCCCATCGTAGTAAAACTCGCCGACGTTTCCAGCCTCCTCGCTGTCGTAAGGGTCGATCTCCTCCACCAGGTAGTTTGGCCTGACTACGAAGTGGAAGCTGCCCGTGCAGGCGTAATCTCCGAATATGGTCCACGGCTGTGAAGCAACCGCCAAATAAATGGTCAGTCTATGCCTCACAAACGTTTTCTAAATCTGCTCATGGGACTAACTAAAGTAATTGGGGAGAAAATGCAGCGCCGGAGCTGGGCTGTGCACTCACTTCATATTCTTCCTCGATGCAATATTCCAGCTCATCGGCGCTAAACGAGTAGCCAACTGGGGGAAGCTCATCCTCGCCGGCGCGGGTGCTCCCGCCAGGTCCCCCGACGTAACAGTTGCCAATGTAGTACGTTTGGTCAGCACCGGTCGATGGCTGGAAGTCGCCGTCCTCCAGACGCCAGCAGTAGCAGCTACCACTGTTTCGATTGTGCACTATGATCTCGTAACCATCCCGGCACTGCCGCAGGCAGTCATCGAGGTCCTCGTACTTTCGCTGCCAGTTACCCCCGTTCCGGGGCTTGTAGGTGTATTCGCTAAATTTGCGCGTGCACTTTGCTGGCTCGACGTCGCCGCCGCCAGCCCGGGGGTTTCCGTTGGATGATGACGATGAGGAATCGTCGTCGTCCGAAGCTGCGCGAGTGTTGCGGCAGGCGGTCAGGTCGAACGTGTCGTCGTTGCCCCCTGTGTACTCCAGCTGCCCATCCTGTGCCCTCCAGCACTGGCGAACGAACAAGGCATGCGGCAGTGGAGTATTTAGACAAGGCATGACATGTCAACAAGGTCCCTGGCTACACTTTTCGAGTACAAGAGTAAATGTTTAACTAAATGCGTCTACAAATTAAATGATGTGTAACAAAATAAGGAGTGCAACTCATGGCCCGATTCATGGACTTTTTAACTTTATAATCTGCATTACTTATAATCATGTTATATACAAGTGTCAGTGATATATACATCATACGAATGCGAGTGCGTTTACATGTATTGTGTAGAGCTTTTCATGTTTAGATTTATTTAAACATAACACTATATATACATAAAAACAATAAACGAAAAGCGAGGAAAGGCCACGTGGTCCAGGCTTACATAGCAGGAGTCCGTCCGAGTGTTGTGCACCAAGAAGTCGTACTCATCGCCGCACTCGTCGAAGCAGGTGTCGAGCCCAGAGTGCTTGTCCTGCCAGTTGCCGCCGCCGCGCGGTTTGTAGCTGTACTGAACCCGCTGGACCACGCACGAGCTGTTCTCGTCGACGGCTTTCAGTCCGCGACGGAGAGGCAAGTGCCCCCTGCGCCAACGATCCGCCGACGTGCCGCTCGGTGGGTCAGTGACCACCCTCGGAAGGGCAGCACAGTTGTGGGGCGCTCTCTCCCCATGTAAGTGCCACCCGGCACGCCACACCCACGGACCGCCGCCCAGCAGCACCTGCTGCTACTGCCGACCGCCTGCCGTGTGGTGGTACGACAGCCAACCCGACTTCCGTACTCATAGGAGTCAGTGCGTTAATACAGGTCGTAGCAGTATCACTGCGGTGTCCTCGGCGGAATGTAATCCTTACGGTAACGGGGATCAGATAAATAAAGAAATTCAATTTAATTTATTCATTCAATTTCAGGCAGACCCTAACAAATCCTTAGTACCTCGTACGGTAACTGTCGCTTCGACATCGCGGTGCACCATATATAGTCGCTAAAGCATGCTACCCGTACGTACCGACGACGACATGGCGACGATGATGTTATGATGCGAAAAACCGCCACGTGGGGGATGCTGCTGAGTTTCGTGCCTCCTCGTCGGCGCGGCGCGGCCCGTCCTACTCGCCTCGGCTCGAACGCGCGACACTTTACTGCTGCGGCTCTGGGGCTGCTCACCTTGTCCCGGCAGCGCTTCCCAGAAGAGCCACTAGAAGCAAGGCGATAAGGACGCCCCGCTGAGATTTCATACTGTCCAAAGTGAACCGGTGGTTCTCCAGAGAGCGGGGCAGGGGTTGTTGAGGGAGGGGTCGTTTAGGCGCGCAGCCGCTCCCGGACTGACGAAGCGGCGCTGAACCCGCAGCCCGAAGCTCTGAGGATCGCCCGCCTGAATCAGAGGGGCGGCGGTCAAGCAGGGTAACGGGGGTGACGCTTCGACGCTCTGAGCGTTGAGCTGTTTGACTTCCTGTGCGCCTCGAGGCCAGAGGTTGGGGCCCTGCACCGTGCTATTTCACATGCACGTCGCAAGAAGCGATAGCTGTGCTACGGTAGTCCCGCCCTGTAGCTTTACCGACCCTGTAGTCGCTACTGATACCTCGTCTGGCTGTCTGCTTGTATCTCATGTAGCGTCGCAGCGTCGCAGAGTTTAAATACGGTAGGGTATCCCCAGGGATACTTCAGCATCAGCATCAGCGCGCGTGAAGTAAACTACACTGCAACACGGTGATGTAGAATGGGGTAAAGGTAAAGTACTCCTTAGTTAGGGGCGGCGGGCAGGGGGGCTCGGGCACAAAAGGCACTGTAGTGTTTTTTCCTCGCCCGGGACAGGACTGGCAACAGTGAAACACTGAAACCCTTGCAGAGTCCCTACGACGGCGTTTAGGCAGCGGTCAATTTAGGGCATAAAGCCCTGGGAGGGCGAAGCTCCGTTAATAATAGAGTGAAGCGAATTGCCGAAGTATTCTGCAATACTAATTAGAGGCCAGCGACTAAAGTGTTATTGGTACCAGTAGGCCCTTTTTGTAATTCACACCAGTAGGCCCGGCCGGCGCCGGCGTGACACCGATGACCCACGTCATGGCAAACTTCATAACTTTATGGATTTTTTAAAAAAATTACATATAAGGGCTTTCAGAAAAGCGCACTGCTAACTGCCAGGAACAAAAGGGACCCCCGCCCCGGGGTGGGCTATCAGCCGCGGCGAGGACGCTTGCAGCCAATGACCCGGGTCATAGCAGCAACTAATGGATGATTCCGATATATCGCCTTTTGCTGCTAGCTCATGTAGCGACTAAGTATTAGCGCTACATGAGCCAGCTGCAAACTCCTAACTTTATCGCCCGCCCCAGCACCGCCCCGCCGAGGTTTTTTGGTGATATTATTATATTGTATACTCGTATTATATTTAAATATAATACGAGTATACAATATAATTTTGGTGATATTATTGTGATTTCAAAGTTGAGTCTGGTTTTGCCAAAAAGGTCGCGCAGGCTGTTTTACACTGTCAAGAGCCGAAATTGGCAGGATGGTTTCGCGAAAGCGTGGAGGGAAAACGGAGTCAAGGGGGGCGGTGCGTGGAACGCAGCTGGAAACTGGAAGATGGCAGGCTCAGCTGTTCTGGCTGCTTTTATGTCTACTCGTGCTGCACCCAAAAAGGGCGCAACAACAGATGCCTAGTTCCCGTACCACTGAGGAGCACTTGTAGCTAAAAAGCGGTTAGGTCAAGGAGGGAAACCCCATAAACTAGTTTAGATCATTTCAAAGTTGAGTCTGGTTTTGCCAGTCTTGAGCGAACGGAGAGAGCGGTGGATTGACGGAGAAGAGGTAGCGCCAAGTCATGAAGGAGGCACTGGGAAGGCCACCGCTGCGGAGTCCTGTTGGACTTGGAAGTGGCGGATGGGGGCGATGTGTCCAAAGAAGAACCACGCGCCAGGTGAAGGAAGAACGTTGGGGTCGATGTAGTCCAGAACGACGTCAGAGTTAGTGGCCCAACCGCCTTGGTAGCGAATGTGGGACAATGGCACTCCGATGGCGTTCGCTGCAGAGGCTGCGCCCTGGCGAAGACTGTGTGAAGTCCAGGAAGTGCCAGCAGGGGGGGCAGCGTTGACTAGACTGATGGCTGCAGATAGCCAGTCTGACATTGTAGCCGCAGTCCAAGGTTTTGACTGCTCGGCCGCAGTGACAGCCCAGAAGTTTGATGTAGCCAAGCCAACAGTAACCAGGGGGACGGATTGGACGTTGTCGATTAAGTGGTGCAAGAGACGTGCCACTCGAGGGTGCTCGGACACTGGAAGGAGAAGTACGCGTATGTCGTCGGGTCCCCGTCGGCTAGCGCGACCCTTCTCGCGGTACACTTGCAAGGTGATGTTGTAGGTGTCGACATGCACATCTCGCACTCGACAGGACACGCCAGTAAGGCCCCTGGCGAAGAACATGAAGTTGACAACCGAGACCAAGAGGGCTCGGAAGTCGAGGTGGTACTCTGGGTAAGGAGCAGACACAATTAGCTCGGCCTTTGCGACGAAGCGGTAGGCTACATCCGCAGGCAGAGGGACACGCAAAGGGGCAGCGTCTAGCCGGCGCTGACGCAGCATCAGGCCACGCCTTGCTGAAGTTAGGTGTAGACTGTCTTTGGCGATTGGGACGAGGTCGTGCAGCTCGAAGAACGTGTTGATTGCGGACATGTAGGGTTGCAGCGACTTAGCTGCGATGTGCCCTCGCTCCCCGATCCATGCAACATACCGAACGACAGTAGCAGTAGTCGCCTCTAGCGGGCTGATGTTCTCAGAGTCGTGGCAAAACTCCGCGAAATGAGACAGTCTGCCGGCGTAGCTCTTGAGTGTCTGAGCGCTGAGGGAGCTTGAGAGCATGTCGAGCGTTCGCTGGCCCAGCTCGTCCGAGCCGAACGCCTCCTGCAGCCGGGATCGCAGTGACGCAGCCCACGGGGCGACAGCTGCGGGCTCGTCAATTACGTACGTGCGTCGTTTTACCGACAGAGTTCCACCAGTACGACTACTGTTCGCAAAGTACACGGGCAGCAGCGGTTAGGTTTCCGGCGGTTGGCCGGTAGCTGCTGGACGGGTTTGCAGTAGCTTCAGTACGGGTTTGCGGGGCTAGGTTCAGGTAAGAGGGCCGCCCCGCGCGCCCTTCGCGCTCGTAGCGCCTGTCTCGTGCATAACGTACACGCGCGAAACTTGGTCGTTGCGAACCAGTTTTGACACGTAGTGTAACAACCAACGGACGCAGAGATGGGGTGGTAACGAAGGCGGTTGGTTGAGCCGCCATGTGCAGGTGTGCGGATGGTTGAGCCGCACTCGGCTGTAGCTGTAAGAAGCGCCGCACCGAAGAAGGTCTAAATGAAGTCTGTAAGGTGGGGGGGGGTCAAGTCCTGACACAGGGCGCTCATCTCGCCGTTGCGCTGCAAGGGTGCATCTTGCGGCGGTCACCGAAAGGTGGCCTCGCAAAGCTCCAGCAGCTCCGGCGAAAGGCGCCCTACACCGTCACTCGTGCTCACCTTCGCGGCCACGTACGCCCACGCCCGCCGCCACGTCCTCGCCCACGCCCGCGACCTGCAGCTGCAGCTGCTACTGGGGCAGTAGCGGTCGCCTTTGCGCTGCTGGCAACGGTCGCTTCGAAGACACGACGCTCGTAGTCCTTCATGAGGTCCCCAAAAATCGCGGAACCCAGATGCTCCGAAGCAGGCTGAAAATGCTGGGCTCGCAGCACGTCCAGAACACCTTGGTCACCGTGCACACGCTTGATCTCATTTAGCCTCCGCGGGAAAGCCAGACGAAAACGAAACGCCTTGTCGATGGCCTCGGCGTGATTCCGAGCTCTCGCGAGGTAGGGGGTGAAGTCCTGGTTAGCAGCAGGGACGTAAGGTAGCAGCTCATCGAGAGCTACGAAAAGTGCGGCCATGTGGGCCCCGAAACACGACATCCACAAATACTCCTCCCGGGCCGGCAGACGCCGGTCGTCCTGCTTGAGGTACTCGTTCGTTAGGTCGGTGCTCAGGGGGAAGAGTCCATGCACTCGGCTGACCGGTCGAACGGCCTCGTAACCAGACTCTGCTCTCTGCAGTAGCTCTGGCACCGTGAGGTAGTCGTCCTCGGCACTCGCGGATTTTGCTCCGACACGGCCGCTCTGGGCTAGCTCTAGCAAGTCGGGGCGCTCTGCGGCTCCCCCGCTGCCTGTCGGCTGTCCCGCGAAACGCTGCCCGGAGCCGGAGCCATGTGCCCCTTCCCCACCAACAACGCGATCACGAGCCGTCAGTTGTGCCACAGCTGTAGCCAACTCTCGCAGTAATGAAGACTGGGCCCTCATATCTGCGTTCAGCGACTCCAACGTCGGCTCGGCGACGGGTTCTTCTCCATCTGGCATGGTAACGCACGGACGTACGGACGAGAATATCACACTCGGGTGGTGAGCCGGGTGTGGTCTTGAACAACCTAGGGTGACCTTGCTCGCAACGGGTTACGAGACAGTTTTTACATCGCTGCGTGGAACGCAGCGAAAACTGGAAGATGGCAGGCTCAGCTGTTCTGGCTGCTTTTATGTCTACTCGTGCTGCACCCAAAAAGGGCGCAACAACAGGTGCCTAGTTCCCGTACCACTGAGGAGCACTTGTAGCTAAAAAGCGGTTAGGTCAAGGAGGGAACCCCCATAAACTAGTTTAGATCATACTCGTACCGTACTGGGGTGAATTACAAAAAGGGCAGTTCCCCAGAATTAGAAAATCAACACAGCAAGCCGCCTAAAAGCGGACCGTACTGGTACGACGAGTAGCGACTATATCACTATTTAACATTTAAAATAAAAAAGAGTTGATGTGCCTTCTAAGGCAATTACATCTGGATTTGTTGTTTTAGGTGCCCCCTCCCCCCCTTTTTCTCTCCGGCTGCGCCACAGCAAAGCAGAATGGAGGTCATCGGCCTCATGAGCACGCAACGCACCATGCATCGTCTTTGCCCGCGGAGCGCGCTCCGGCCCAACTTTGCATTATGTGACAATATGTTCTTCTGGGCGCACCTTCTGTGTCCCCTTCACCCCCCCCCCCCCCCCTTCCCTCCCGCCCAACCACCTTGTGTTCTTTGAAAGAAAGAGGGACATAAAACAACAAATCAAGTTGTGATGGCCTGATGGTTGTATTACGTCCTGCCGTCCAGACCGCGTCAGGATGAGTGGAAACTGTACAGAAATGCGTGCCCTGCCAATGATGATATGATAACGTGATAAGCAAAGCCAATGCAGCGGCGTCCAATTACTTGCCGCTTGATATGAGTATAGATGCAGCTACTTGAGCAGGCGCAGCCCTATGCTGCTCATTACGTTCGGGACCCTGGACTCTTGGAGTCTTACACGACATATACGCACCTCCCAGCTGTACATGGATCCGTGCTATATACTCTTTACTAGCCTCCCCAGGCCAGGTAGGGGCCAGCCACAAGGCCCAGCAATAGCTACCTGGGCAATGCGAAGGCGAAATCGGATCAACGTCAACACACGGGCAGGTGTCAACCTTCGGTAAAATAACACCGCATCCAGCAGTTGGGCAACATGCTGCGCAGTGCCGCGGGCTTGTACCAGATGTCGATGGTTTGCAACATGGCTTAAGGGTTTGTAGAATGGCTTAACAGCAATGAGGAGCGAACACTGAGCATACAACTCTGCCGCCAAAACCTGTGCCCTGGTCGCCCCCTCTTCCCTGCTGTTCGCCATGTGCTCATTGTTGCAGCACAGCATTTCACATCCCGCAGCAGCGGTGAGGTCAAATTTCGAAATCTGAGGGCACCTGGACAGCAAGTCCGCCTGCAGAGCGGAAGATGCGCAGCTTGGCGTCGCCGTACAGCACCTCAAAGCGGCCAGGCCCGGATATTGGCAGCTCCCAGCTCCTCTCGCCCACCATCAGGCTGCCCTCCTCGATGGCCACTTGGTACGGCACTGGACAGGCACCCAGACTGCGCCGCCCCCGCTTGCCGTTGCTTCCACTCGCCGCTTGGAATCTTCCCTGGGCTGCGATGCGAGAGCGTATTGGCAGCCCTGTGCCGTCAGCACGGTGTGGCGGTTGGAGCAACAGGTACACGCTGGCGATGCTATTCCCCATGCGGGCGGGATCACCTGTGATGATGCAGCGCCCCTCCCACAGCTCCGCCCAGTTGAGAGCCCTCCCAGAGGAGACGTCAAATACCTGACCCGCGCGGCAGCGCCCGCCAATGCGCTGCACGGCTCGGCTGACCAGCGCCCGCCAGGTAAGCGCGCCATCCGACCATACCACCTCCCAGACACCGCTGTTTGATCATAACACGGGCGCGAAAGCTCAGTGCCTCAGCCACCCCGTCGGATGGAGCATGGCAAGCTCTAACTTGCGCCAGCTGCGCACCGGAAAAATACCACGGTCGAGCAGGGTGTGTGTGTGGGGGGGGAGGGGGGGGGGGGGGGGTAGCGCCCAACCTGAAGGCGGCTGGCTGCAGATCGGCTTGCAGAGCCTCTAACTCCCCAACCAGCTGCAGGATCTCCCTGTTGTCGGCCGCCGACAACAGTTCTTGCTGCGCAAGATCCCGCAGGCGCGTCGCGGCTGCGGGCGTGGAAGCCTTGCGCCCGAACAGCGCCAGGCACACATGCCTCTGCGTCCTTGAACCTGTGCGCGCGGTCGCCTGCAAGACACGCCCGCCGCCTTCAATTGGCCCCAGAACCAATCCTCGTCGCCCAATCAACTGCCACTTTGGCCCTCTCGCAAGCACCCATCCGCTTGCGGCATACCTGGCTGCGTTGCAGTCTACATGCAGGGATACTCCTGTGCATGTGAAGCTGCTGCTGGGGTCGAGCCTGGGCACCCGTCCATCGCTGTGGGGCGCACGCCGGTGTCATCGTCGGCGCGAGATGGACGACTAAACTGGCACTACAGGTGAAGGGGCGCAGTGTGAGGTCTCGGAACTCGAAATCTTAAGCTTCTGTGGAGGGATGAGACGGCAGCGCTATCGCAGCTTGCCCGCCCGGTGCTTAGCGACTGGGCCGTCCAGTGCGGTGAGGCACGAGCTCGACGCTGCTGGGGCGGGGTGGTTGCGTGGCAGCACTTTCTGGCGGGTCCAGCCAGGGTCCGGCGTCAACTGATGGGTCAGGCGTCAATTGCTGCCTGCATTTGCCTGTTTCATTTGCCTACATTTTCAAGGGTGCACTGTGCCAATTTCAGGGGTATGGCTCTAGGGTTTTCAGAGGGTAAAAATATGAATCATATCGTTTGCCCGGTTTGGCCCCGTTTTATTGAAGTAACTACACGGAAAAATCACGGGACTCTATCTGTGTTATGACGAAATCGCGACTGTCTTGCTGCATGTCGCATTTTGTATTTAGTAGCAGCGCCGTACTAGTTCCAGGAATAACCTGCTGTAGCGTATGCAGGGTAATCGTTACCGCCAAGGTTTTAGAAATACCCGCCACGCGAGCAGCCATCATCATGAGGCAAGCAAGTATGGGATACAGGCGGTACGGTCGGGCAGCTCAGTAGGGCAGGGCGGCCGCCTGGGTACCTGTGCTGGCGCCGCCGTTTCGGACAGCGAAGTTATTTACACACAGTACAATATCGACACGCGATCCAGGCGCACCCTGCGGACCACCTTGCGGACAGGGTAGCAACGTAGCAACCTACCAACAGTCTCCAGGGCACTGACCCCTTCCCCATCCACTCGCTGCCTGGTCCCATCTCACCCCGATCTGCCACACTCCAGGTCCACCGAGCGACAGTCTAGCCGCTCTCGGCCCGTCGCTGCTCCTCCCACCCAACCTGGCGCCACCCAACCCCTCCCCGCCGGGCGGCAACCCAAATCAGTGGCAGGCACGGCGCGGCAGCGGGGTGCAGCTGGACCGAGGGAGCCGGCCGTTGCCTCGGACCGCGAGTCGGCTTGCGGGGCGCGCAGTGGCGCAGGGCAGGCAGGGTCTGGCACAATGACGGCGCCGGCGTCCACCTCCTATCTGCAGAGCTTTGTAGACAGTGAGCACCAACGCCGATTCCCCCCTCCTCCCCCCCCCCCCCCCCCCCCTCCCAATCCCTTCGGGAGAGGTGCCATTCCTACTGCAAAGTCTTCGAAACGGGGTTACCATTTGCACACCTAAACACATACAGGAATGAGCTGTGTCCTCCTCTTCTTCCTCCCCCCCCCCCCCCCCCCCGCCTCCCTCTCTCTTATTTGGCCTGCCTGTCTGTGTCTCTGTGCTGTATGTGTGTGTTTGGGAGGTGGGTGGGGGGGTGGGGGGGGGGTGGGGGGGACTGAAGCTGCCGCTGTGGGGGGGCGGCCCGCCAGATGTGAGCGAGCTTCCGATCGCGCTGAAGCGCAACTTTGCGGTAATGCGGGAGCTGGACGAGAAGTCGCACGTGCTGCGCGGGGAGATCCAGGCGGTGGCGAGGGAGAAGCTAGCGGCGCTGCGGGCGGGCACGGCAGAGCTGGAGGTGCGACATTGTGGTCGGGCTGGATGGCTGGGAGGCTCCCCCTCCCCCCCCCCCCCCCCCCCCCGCACTCCTCCCCCCAGCCTTATGTCTGCTGCCCGCCACTGCAGCATTACCCGGCTTACCGGCAGCCAGTCTTGGAGCCAGGAACACCGGGGAAGGGGGGGGGGGGGGGGGATGGGGTGGCCCCTGTCTACGCTTTATGTTTGCTATATATCCTTTCTCCTGACATGCTCGTGAAGAAGGGGAAAGTTTTTAAGTTTGAGACCCCGTATCTGGAAGTCTATCACAACCCACCACGAGTACAGCGCGCGATCCCCGCCTCCATTGTGCGAATCAATTCCATGTTTTCCGACTCGCAACCCCAGTTGAGTGTTACAGCACTGGCCGGTCGCTGGTGAGGCACTGAACCGCGGGGCGCAGGCGTTGGCCCCGGGGAAGCGGGCCCGCGGGAAGGGGACGGCGGTGCTGGATACCGCGCTGGGGGACGAGGCGGAGGCCAAGATCCAGCAGCTGCTGCAGTTTGAGGACGAAAAGGTGCGTCCGGGGCGACTGGTGCCCCGGTTTACCCACCCCATCACCCCCCTCCCTTATTTTCCAGGGCGCTGAGATGGGGCGATACACAGGTGGCGCTGGCCTCGCAGGTGTACGACAACGTAGACACGCACATCCGCCGCCTTGACGACGACCTGACGGCGCTGAAGGTGCGCCCCCCGGCTGCCCTTGTGTGCAGCTGTGCCCGCTGCTCAATGCGCAACGGGGACGGCACATGCCGACGCGTCTCCCCGCCGGTTTGCCGCCGGGCCGTGTGTGCCGGTGTCCGGCAGGCAGCGGCTGAGCCCCCCCCCCCCCCCCCCCCCGCCATCCCTTTCCCCCCTGTGGGCGCGGGGCAGGCGGAGTTGCAGAAGGAGCGGGACGCCGCGGACCCCCTGGCGGGCGGCAAGGGTGCGCTGCGCGGCTGAGCCTGAGCCGGTCTAGTACGGGAAGGGGTGCCGGGCCATATGGCGTGCTCGGCTGTGCCCCCAGTATGGCTGGCAGAGGTGTTGTACCTCCGTCCATGCCTCCGGAGGGGCGGGCCATGACCCCCCCCCCTTCGCCCCACGGCGTGTTGTCCCCGCTCCCGGCGCAGACTCCAAGCGGTCGCACAAGAGGAAGCATCCGGGGCAGGTCGCCATCCAGGACGCCAACGCCGCGGTGGCTGCGGCCATGGGCGCCGCCGCCAATGACCCCGCGGCGCCGCTCCCGCTGCCCGGTCCTGCCCCCCCCCCCCTCCCCACACCCACCCCCCGTCCTTCTCGCCGCCCGCTTTCCCCTCACCAGACCCGCATCCAGCGCCCGTCGTGGCCTAGCCTGACGTGCGCCGCCCCTGCCCCACCGCCGCCGCCGCAGAGCTGACCGCGGGACACGTCTTCGACAGCAACGAGCCGGTGTACTGCTACTGCCAGCGGGTGTCCTTTGGGGAGATGATCGGCTGCGACAACGAGGACTGCCCGGTGCGAGCCCCCCCCCCCCCCCCCCCCCCCTTACACCCCCCCCCTTCCCCCCTCCCCTTCCGCCCCCCGAGGCTCTCCTCTGCTCCCTGCGCCTCCTGGCATGCCTCTGCCCCGCAGTGAGCCGCGTGGGGCGCTGACCCCGGCGCGGCGCTTCCGCAGATCGAGTGGTTCCACTACGGCTGCGTGGGCGTCTCGCCGGACAACGTGCCGCAGGAGTGGTACTGCAAGGACTGCCAGGCGCTCAAGGACGCGGGGAAGATCTGAGGGAGGCGCGGGTGGGCGGGGGGCAGGGGGGGGCGGAGGCGGCGCTTCCTCGACATAAGGGGAAATGGAGACATTCTGGACGAGCGCGCAGCAACGGGCTGGCACTGCGACGCTGCTCAAGTGCTGGCGGGATGTACCAGGCGCACACCTTTCTCGAACATGCAATGTAAACCCATGTGGCCTGTCACCACGCCCTCATGGGTCTCATTCCAACGTTGCTGTGACAGGACTACGATGACAAATGTGAAAGAAACATAACACCAGCGCCGGCATCCCCAACATCGGAGTCACATGTGCCATATGGAAACTACCTCCCAGGCTCGGTGAGAAGTGGCTAATAAGCGCATTGCAGCATCGATCTGCATATGCCGTGGGGTGTTTACCATGGCTGATTTAAAATGTCAAACGATGTGAGATGGCCCTCCCTTTCCAGGACTTGCAGGGCCAAACGCACCAACTATGCCCCGAACCCCGCGCTTACACTACGAGCTGCGTTCTTGCAAGCGCGCCGAATCGGCTGTACCTGCATCCCTCCCCGCAACAGTCCGCCCGCCGCTTCCAGGATGAGGCGCAGAGAGGTATGTACTGGCCCGCTCCAGCGCGGGCACCGGCAAGCTGACGAAGCGACAGGAATCGTACGGAATTAATAGTCCAGAGTGTATTATAGCGGCTCACTCGGAATCCGTTGTCCCCCGCCACACGACGTCGTCTTCCGAGCGGCCAAGCGGGCGGGGGCGGCACCTGTAGCGCTCGCGCTAAATCGTACGGCCACCGCGGGTACGGTCGCTACCGCGGTTGACAGCGTACTACGGGGCGCACATCTGTCGTAGTATCGGTGACTATCCGCCGCGGGAGTCCACATATTCTCGCCGGTAGCAGCAAACGCGACAATGTCAACAACCCGAGAACGACACAGTGCCGGTCGTATTCCGCAAAAGCAACGCAGGTCCCATCTCACACATACTGTTCGCACGCCGCTTTACGCAAGTTCCAAGTTGGGCTATGCGCAGGCATTGCTCCTCGTCGGAGAGGCTGTGCCCGCGGACTGCGAGCCGCGAACCCATCGAACGTGACCGTCACGTGTCTATTCCCGAAATTCCGAATACAGTTTTTACGACGGGATGGCTTTAGTCGGTGGCGACGCACAGCATCCTGTGGGCAAACGCATGACAGCCCCGCCTGCATCGCGAGTGCAGCGATTGGGTGCTCAAACTCCGTTGCCCGCGTCCAGGCAAGCCGACCTCCCCATTTATTTGCGGTTTTAAATAGCGGACTGGAGCTTCGGCCGCGGCGCTGGGCGCTCTATTCGCGCGGGCTGTCCACAGGGGTGTAGGGCTCCAGGTCGCGCGGCGTGCGGAGGAGCCGCTCCGTGATCATCGCCGGGTGGATCTTCACCTGCTTGATGATGGCTCGCTCCCGCAGCGGGTCGCCCCTGGATATCTTCACGTGCCTCAGGATGCCCCCTGCCTGCAGGAGCTGCAGGGGCCCCGGGGGGGGGGGGGGGGGGGGGGGGCGGGGGGGGGGGGGGGGGGGGGGGGGCTTAGGTTTATGGCATGGGTGGGAGCAGCCACCGTGTCCGACATGGGGCGGGAAAGGCGTGCGCGCGAGAGAGAGGAGGGGAGGGGGCACCTCCAGCGAGTCGTGCTCCAGGTCAAAGGAGTGGTGCGGGTCGCGGCCAAACTCGCGGGAGTATTTGAAGTGCCGATTCTCAAAGTAGTGCCAGTTGACCTGCCCCGGGTTGTTGGGCTGCGGGCCGTTGCCGATGCCGTACGTGGTGACGGTGTCGCACGACTGCCCGGGCAAGAAGGGGGGGGGGGCGGGTGGGGGGGCGAGGGGGAGGCAGCGGGCGTTGATTCACGACAGAGAATTCCCATAATGACAGCGACTTTCGCTACCATGGTGGGTGTCTCCCTTAAAGCAGGTTAGACTCGCATGGCGACTGTTGAATTGCTATTAATATTTGGACGAAGAGCGATGCGCGTTCTTTCTTTTCCCTTCCAGAAGTGTTCATAATGATTGCTGCAACGTCGTACCCGTATAGATAGTATAGATATGGTTGTCGACGCCTGAGAAATTTACCAAAGAAAGAGAAGCCCCCTCTCTCAGAAAAACCGTTCCCTTCCAATATGACTGAATAGACCGTGAGTCCTTTTATTCTTTTTGCTGTTCCGATGCATTTTCTTTTGAGTCCTTTTATTATTTTAACTATTCCGATGCATATTGATGGCTTGCGGAGACCGGGGCGGGCTCTGCCGGTCAAGGTGCGCAGCTGAGCCGCGGGGCGGTGGGGGGGGGGGGGGGGGGTCCAGCGGAGCGGCGCACCTGCAGCATAAAGTGGAGGCCCACCCAGCCGGAGGAGGGGGACGCCTTGCCGGGGTACCGCACGCCCAGCAGCTGCTCCAGACGCTTCTGCTCATGGGGGGCACGGCCGGCAAGGGTCGGCAGCTCAGCATGCGCGGCGGCGGCCAGCAGCCCGCGCAGGCATCGGCGCACCGATGCGGGCCCCAAAAACGAGGCTGGTCTCAATGCTGCCTACAGACAGGAAGACTACGCGTGCCGACGCGCCGCCTATGGCGAAGAACCTTGATACAAGCCTCAGATTTGGTTTGTGTGCCGCCTGTAACAACATTAGCTATAGCTGCGTCTACATTCGACCCCTGGCAGGGCGGGCAGACGCTTATCCGCAGCGTTATCGTTACCGCGCCGGCACCCGTAGCTGCAGCCTCATCGAGGTTTGACCTCCGGCAGTGTTGCCATGACGCGGCCGGCACCCCTGTAAATCAGACGCCCCGCACCGATGCGCCCGAGAGGACGCACCCGCATGAAGCGCAGCATGTTGCCGGCTGCATCCGCCGACTCGCGGGTCAGCAGCCGCATCGTCACGTCGGGTCGATGCTTCTTCATCTTTCTTGCACACTGAGCAAGCACAGCGCGCCCGCAGGTCAGCCGCCCTCCTTCGCGCGAGGCTGGTTCAGAACAAGTGAGGCAGGAGGGGAGACCGGGCGGGGCGGGGCGGAGTGGTGCCCCTTCCGCGGCAGGTGCAGCCGCCGTACGGTGAGAAACTCCTGCCAGCCGGTGCGGCTCACAACCAGCGTGGCGTTCTTCTCCAGCTGCAGGTACGGGTTGGTCGTGTAGGCGTCCGCCCACTTGTGGTTGATCAGCCGGTAGTGCGTCTTGCTGCCCACGTAGGGCTCAAAGCCGAGGAAGGGCCCCTGCGCGGCGGCCGGAAACAGCCTCAGCCTGACCACCACCACCACCAGCATGAGGGGGCAGCCACTGCCTCACGTGTCAGCACTGCTCCCGGTGGCGATGCAACGGGTGGAGGCAGCACTGCCCCCCCCCCCCCCCCCCCCCCGGCTTCTCCAGCGCGCACCTGGTTGATGCGCATGACCGCCTCGTGCCGGTCGATTTCCTTGCCGTAAGAGGCCGACAGCAGCTGCACGCCGTTGCCGACGATGGCGCAGCTCTTGTGCCGGCGGTCGGGCGCGCCTGTCGGGGACAGCAGCGGCTCGTCCTCCTCCGGCAGGCCCTGCGCCATGGCTGCGCAGGTTAGCCGCTCCCGCCACAGGAGTCATTCGGCAGGCGAAACGAATGTTTTCATTCCGCCGATGATAATGCACCGCCGGCGCAAACAAGCACACAGCAAACAGTGCACCACAACGACGCACATACACATATTGTGTCTTTTAATACAGGAATGTATTACTTGTACAGTTGTGCAAGTTGCAAACTTGTAAACTTTATATAACTGACAAAAAAATGTTTCTTTGTTGTAACAGTTTATGTTTTCATACCGAGCTGAACAACTTGTGTGAGTGATACGCGTAGTAGTGAGCTGCGGGTGACGACGCACCGATAAGAACCTAATGTAACCCTCGAATCCCAACCTGGCTATAAGGACATTCGCTGCAGTTCTGCCGTAGTTCCGTTTACATTTGGCCTCTGACAGGCGCAGCAGATTCTTATTCGCAGTGCTCCTAGATAGCCCCGCCGGCACCGGTAGTGATTGACAGAGATCAGTATCAGTCATACTCATGTAGTTAGCACCGTGTTGAGCGCCACTCGCCTATCTATATGTATGTAGCAGCATGAGATGCCGGGGCTTCAGCGGCGGGTCTTTAGGTCTCCATGCCGCTCTCTAATAATAATGGCATGAGCGCAATGCGAATCTCTCTCTCCCTTGCTCCTTCCCTCTCTCTCTCCCTCTCTAACAACTCTTCCCCTGGCACTTCAGCGCAGGCGGGCTCGTGCCCGTATGATAATGTGGGCTCGGAAGCGCGATGTCATGATACATCTCAGTTATCGATTGACACGTCGCTGCTGACAGAGGAAGGCTGAGGGGCAGGGGGGGGGGGGGGGGGGGGGCTCTGACTCCGGGCGCACCCTGGCCGACTTGGAGTTGTAGGCTCGGGCCGACAGCCGCGGCCCCGCGTGCGTGTAGAAAAAGTTCTCGGCGGTGGCAAACACGGAGGTGCGGTTGGCCTCCGTCATGAAGATGTAAGGCTCCAGGCCCTCCAGCAGGTGCTTGTGGTTCTGTGTTATGTGGCAGTTGGGATGGAGAGGGGAAAATGGCTCAGGCGCAGGCGCAGGGGCAGAGGGGAATGAGCATGTTTGGGGGGGGGGGGGGGGGGGGGGGGGGGGCATGCACACCTGGAGCACATGCTGGAGGTTTGCCTTCCGTGCAGAGTGAGGCGAGTGGCGGGAGGAGCGGGGAGAGTGCGCAGCGCGCACAGATCCCTGGAATGGGAGCGAGTGTGTGCGTGTGTGTGTTGTGGGGGGGGGGGGGGGGGGGGGTTGAGTAGGATGCGGCGGATACTAGTACACTGAAGCTGCCGTTAGCTGCAGCGGATGGGTGGGCTCCGACAGTGATGAGCCAGACGAGGCAGCAAGGGGCACTGCAGAGTGGGGAGTGAAGCGGGATCCGCCCCCGGGCCGGCATCCACCTGGGGGTCAGCCGCCTGGCCGCCGTCAGCCCGCGGCAGGTCCTCCGCCTTGCCGCCTACCACCGCCATGGCCGCTGCCACCGCGCTCGCCATGTCCGCCGCATCCTCCCCCCCTCCTCCTCCTCCTCCTCCCCATCCTCTTCCCCCTCCCCCTCCGCTTCCTCCTCCTCCTCCCCCTGCGCTACCTCCCCACCCCCCGCGAGCAGCCCCCCTGCGACACACCAAGCGCCCTCAGTTGGGACCCCACCCACCGCATTGCCAGCCTGCCCCACCCCACACGCACAGTCCGGGGCACACCTGCAGCGCGGGCTGCCACCGGTCCGGCGGCAGGCTCAGCCCTGCAAAGGGTGGCACAGGAGCAGATGGCACCGGATCAGTGCAGGCGGCGTGGGAATAGCGAGAGGGGGGGGGGGGGGGGGGTGGGGGGGGGGGGAGACGGGGCCAGGAGACGGGGGAAGGCACTTGGCCCGAGCTTCCTGCAGCGCGGCGTCTTTTGCATGGAGCTCCGCCCGCTGCTGCTCCAGCTGCGCCTGCAGCCGCGCATTCTCCTGCAGCCACCGCCGCCGCCGCACCCATGCCGCTGTCAGTCCAGCTGCGGCCCGTCCCACCCCTGCGCTTTCCTCTGAGCCCGCCGCAGGTGCCTCTCACCTGTCTTAGCTTGGCCGCGTCGTCGTCGTCCGCCCGGGCACCTGCGGCGGCGAGCACAGCTGTCAAGGCGGTGATCCGCACGGAGGCGCCGCCTCACTGCGTGCGAACCGGGGCGATAGGGCAGCGCACCCGCGTGCGGGTGGTCGTCCCGCAGCCCTGCTGGAAGCTCCCCCTGCTGGCTGCCGCCGGGCACCACGCCAGGAGGGTGGTAGTGGTACAGCGCGTCCCAGGCATCGTGCCCCGGCATGTTAGGCAGGTGGCTCAGCCGCTCCGACAGCTGCGCCGACCAGGAGGGGGGGTTGAGGCAGGTTCAGCGCCCCCATCGGCTCTCCTCTTCACGCCCCCTGCAGTGCTCCACCCAGCAGCAGCACAGGCACAGCAGGAGCACATAGAGGGAAATCCGTGCAGCCAGCGTCAGCGGAACTGGATCTGCGGGCTGGAGGCGGCAGCTGGCCTGGGGAGGCGCACGTGCACGTTGCCGAGCCGGGGCGCATTGTGGACCTGGTACACGATCGCCGCGGCGATAAACGAGCTGATGACCACCTGGGGCGAGGGTGGGAGGCGCAACAAGGTGGCGTCAGCCCGCCCGGGGCATCATTGGCACTCATAGGTTAGGTTGTGGGGGGGGGGGGGGGGGGGGGGGACGCAGCTTTGGCAGCGTGCAGGTCAACGAGGGCGGAAGCCGTTTCCGAGGGGCGGGCAGAGAGGGAGGGGGGGCGGACCAGTGTGGGCGATAGCCGCTGCCGCCCACTGCCAGTACCGGCGCGTTTCGCTGCCATCATGTCGAGGCGGTGTCGTCGCCTTTCTCTTACTGGGTCGGCCGCGACGACTGGCCGCGGTGGGGCGGGAGGCAAGTACAGGTAGCCCACGTACCCGTGCCCCGCGCCAAGCCACCCGGCGCATGCGCGCACGCCGCCTGCTCCCTGCCGCTGCAGAGCCAGCAAGTACAGGTACAAGTAATCGCAACGATGTAACAATGTACTTTTTGGTTACAGGCGGGATGAGAGCGTCAAGAGAATGGACAAATTCGGTGATATATTGGTTGAAGGATCACGGATTATATGAAGACAGACACCACGCGAATATTTCCACGCTCGCGCGCACAGCCGCACACACACACATCACACACGGACAAATTCGACCTACAGGTACAACCACAAATTCAACCTACTTCAACCACAAATTCGACCTTAGGACGGGTGGTCCGAACGAATTCTCATATTTACAATATATAATATTAATAGTATAATATGGGGTTGTGACAAGTCCAAAAACAACCAGCAGAAAGAGCGATGACTATCCAACGAGAAACCTATATCAGTCGAGCTCGTCCAGCCAGGAGACGGGCACCTCCGGAGCACATATGGAGGCCAGGAAGACTGCATCTCAACAGTCATAAGCCCAACCATAGTGCCGTGGACAGCGGCAGAAAACCACTGCAGAAGAACCGAGTGCACCATTTCGACCTGACTGCAAAGTCTACGAGTACAGGTGCGCATACCGCGCCCATCGTGATGTAGTATTGTAGGCGGCGTTGCTTTATCCGCATGTACATGTGAATACTCGGAGCCCATTCACAAGCAGAGTGCCCACATTGTCGTTTGTTCGCTTCAGAAAGCAACTTCCAGGAACAAGGCAGTCCGCGTTTCCGGAATGGCTGTCCATGGTTAGTCAAGTGGGTTGAAACGCCGAGCCGTCGAACCCTCGGCCTCCGTGGTGCCGTCCCCAGGTGTTAGGGATCTCTGTCGGCACTACCGTTACTGCACCCCGAGGCTGTTCGGCGGTGGGACGATGCCGCCGCGGAGGGTTCCCGTACTGCCGGTCCTCCCACCGCCGGGAGATGACACGGTAGGAGAATACGCAAACCTCCCATCGCCAGGAGTGGGAGTTGTTTGGGGCACGCCTCGTGAAGAGCTCGTGCCCAGAGGCGAGGCGGAGCCGGGCATCAGCTTCTCGACTCTGGTACGGCACTCATCGCACTCAAATCCCCACCCGTTTCGCTGTGCTACTAGGCTGGTGTCACTGATAGGGAGCTGGTAATTGTGTATCTATATGCGTTCAATTCCAACCGTGGGCGGCGCGCCGGCCCAACGACGCCACTTACTCTCGCAGCCGACCTCGCGGAAGGGGTTTGCTGGTCTGTACGCGGGGTAGAGCCGAAATCGTACCTACGTTGCTGGCCACATACCAGTGCCCTGGATTGCGGCTTGCGGCATGCTTATTTTTATACCGGCATCGGGTATTTTCCTCGGCTCGAGTATACAGGTATATATACCGGGTATATACGCCCCCCCTCAAGGCCGACCCCAAGACAAGCTGCAGTCCCCCCCATGCCTCGCGCCCGCCCTCGATGCTCACACGAAGCCCGGTCGGGATATGCACCTATGCACCTGTAGTATGACCCGGTATCTTTCTCAGATGACGTGCACAGGAATATATACTCGCGAATATTCTTGGTTTGTGACTTTTATACAGCAACCCAGAAACTACCCAGGCTTGCTTGTCAGAGGGGCGAGTTCGTCAGCAACCATTTTACCACTCGGTGTCATTGAGTACGGCTAACATGTGTGTGTGTGTGTGGGGGGGGGGGGGGGGGGGGGGGGCGCGAGTGCGCCCCTTGGAAGGGGGGGGGGGGTTAACATCGCACTTTCGTATGCACCACACGCACGCATGTCCATTGTGGCTCTCCCGTGCCAGAACATTGCAGCACTGCCCGCATGGGCCAGTTGGTTCAGGTAGTCAGTAGGTAAACACAATTTCGTGCTATATCCGTAGTTGAAGACGCTGTTTGAGGCGATGGATACCTGGCAAGCGAGCCGCAGTGGCAACGCTCACGTGCAAGCTGCGTGCCCACTTCCTGCACTTTGGAGGCTCCCGTGACTCAGTTGGTACAGGTGAGAATATGTGTCACAGCACCAGGGGAAAACGACAGGCAATGCGGCCGGTCGATCTCAGCAGTTATACATCTGTGTGCGCAAGGGTTAGCACAGAATCATGGGTTAGATCAATGATAGTTAGGTAGTCAGGTAGTCATAATGGCTTAAACGCTCAAAATCATGGGCGGCCACTGGGGGAGTCATATCGAACCGGGGGCATCCTGTCTGACTGCGATCGCACTCACGGTGCCGCATTCCCCGTTTGTGTGGCTCGAGCATGCAGGAGCCGTTTGCTCCGGCAGCAGCACCACAAACAGACGCAGACTCTGTGCATTCTTCAGAGATGCAATGGCAGTGGAAGGCGGGACAGGCATACGCCAAGGTGGTGCCGCTCGGCATGGCTCAGGATCACTCCGCCCATGATGTGGGCGGCAGTAGCAGCGGTGCAAGCGGGTCCGACGGTTCCTCAGGGAGTCGCACCCAGCCGCAGCATATCAGCGCGATGCCTTACCTGGGAAACAACAACAAAGGGCATTCCAAGTCTCCATGCAAGAGTGTGGACATTGACGCACAGCCGGCGGTTGTCCGGCCAGCATTCCTGGGGCTGAAACCTGGCAGCGGTAGCACATCAACTGGAAGCTCCGGTAAGATAGCAGCGGGCCCGGAACCGCATCTAAAGAAGATGACCAGAATGTTGTCATCTCTGTCGATCAGCAAGAGCCGGGCCAAAGGTATGCCCCTTAACGCACGCGCTTCTGCTGTGGACCCCCGATTGATTCCTCTGATCCTGGTGTGACAGCGAGCGATTTTGCCAGCAGTGCGCACATGCATGACTCGTCCAGCACTGAACACCAGGTGGCAAAAAACGGAGGAAGAACGGCATCTTACGCGAGCCGACGGATTTCACAGGGCTGACTGCGCGCCCCGAAACCCATGTAAGTCCATGCAATCTTTGTATGAGCGATTTGTAGCTCTCTCGGGTTGCACGGTGTCTTCGGATTCATGTGTGATCGTGCGCTACATGCAGATCAAAAGGCGGCGTGTCCAGTTTGAAGGAGGGGCGCGCGCAAGACCGCAGAGAGACACCATCACGTGGCTAGGGGTAGCGCTTCCAATGATAGTGCCAGGCTCTAAGACCTACATCTACTGGCAGCATGCCATGGTACCCCCCCTGGTGTACGAGTCCTGGGCTATGTGCTTCCGCATCGTTCTTGCTACACCAGGTGAGATCCCTCTGTGCAGTCCAGCAGGCATTCGCTGAGTTGTCTTAAAGGGGAGGGGGGCTACATGCTTTACAGTGCCTACAGTACCCATGAGCACACAGTAGAACTACATGTAGCGTCTACGGCGCAATCACAGACAGCGCATTCACCCTCATTAGCTTCACAGTGTTTCGATGTGGCGGTAAAGTGTGTTGCTGGATGCCAATGCGCGTTGCCTTTGCATGGCATTGACGCGTGGCCAGCATTGCTGTTAGATCATGTGGGGCGGTGTATAGACCCTTTGGCATATCTGAGAGAGAACTCCTTGAGGCGCACAGAAGTTTGTGGGGATGGAGGCATCGCCCTGCCAAGGCACCAGCATGAGACAGGTCCCAATGGCACTCCCATTGATACCCTGATGCACCTGCAGGTTGGGGACCGCAGCTCCTGCTGGACACCGTCTTTGATGGCTGGTTTCTCATCGTTATGCTGAGCCGACTGTGGACTCCACTGGAGAAGAAAGACGGGACGCTGGACAAAACCAAGGACTCTATTCTGCAGCACTTCATTCTCAACACCCTGCCAATCTACATCCTGCCCTGCTCGCTGCTGTACATATACAGTTTGCTGAACGTCCCGATCTGGGTGCGCTGCTATACACGTCACTGACTCTGTGGATACACGGGGGTGCTGGGAACGTGTTGAGCAAGCAGCCCTGACCTTTTATAAGGGCAAAAGTTGGCTGCACTGACATGCAGTTCGGCCTCGGGAAACCCTAGGTCTGGTGGGTTGCAAGCCTGCTGCGCCTTCCTCGGCTGTACCTCCTCACGCAGTACTTCAGCCGAATGACAATGAAGCCAGAAGTGAACGCACGGGCGCTGGAGGTGAGTGCTGTGAGGGCAGAAGCTGAGCCCCCCCTCCCCCCCACGCCTGGTTCTGCCCGCTCTCCGCAAAAGACACATCCCGCGCGTATTCCTTCGTGTTCGGTTGTCACTTCTCCTCGGCTGAAATGCATTGCGCATCGCCTCGACCGCTGCCTGCGCACAGGTATTGAAGCTGCTGCTCATTCTGTACTTCTCCATTCACTGGACTGGCTGCATCTTCTACTTTCTGGACATGATGCGCGACTTCGGTCCACACACATGGGTGAGCCCGCGAGGAACTGCGTGCCCCCCCCCCCCCCCCCCCCCCCCTTTCTGTCCTCACCTGCCCTCATTGCCCGCGCTGATTTGCTGCCCGTCCTGTGAATTCCAGCTGTATCGCTTCAATGAGCGCATATTTCTCTCACCGTACGAGCCGGGCGGTGGAATGCTGTGGGGAGAACTACACCATGCTGTTCTTCAAGGCATGTCTGCCCTCAGCAACGTTGGCTATGACTCCCTCCGGCCTGACAACTGGTCGGAGATGTTGTTTGCCGTGGTTGTCATTGGGCTGCCAGACTATATTGGAGGCGTTCATTCTAGTGAGCTCGACATCCTGCCGCAAGCACGCATCCGATACGGACCCCCCCCCCCCCCCCCCCACTTCGCCCCTCCTCGCCCGCTCTCCAACATGCCGAAAGTCTGGCTGTTAATAGCAACAACACACAGATGAGACCAACATGGTATTTGGCCTTCTGGCAGGTACCCTCTTCCATCATCTCATCTCCAAGGACGCCTCGCTGGAGGACTTCCGCCGCAAGATGTCCATGATGCAGCACTTTGTGGCCGACCGGGATCTGCCAGCGCACTTGCGGCACAGGTTGGAGCACTACCTGGAGTTCAGCTACCGCAAGCTGAAGGAGAATTACGCCGGCGCGATCGACATTCCGCGCGCGCTGGCGCTGAAAGTGGCGTCTGCCCAGTTCTCCCACGTGGTGGAGAGCAGCATGGCACAAGGAGCGCCGCTTCGTGGCTGCAGTGACATGTTCATCTCCACCCTCACCTTCAACCTGCAAGTGGTACGTGTGTCCATTGATTCCGCTCTCTTTTCTGCTACGTGTTCAAGATTGAGCTCTCCCGGGAGGTTCCTGACAGATATTACATTTGGCAGACGTACCTCATGCCCGGAGAGGAGTTCATCCGGCAGGGTGACATCGGGCGTGAGCTCGGCTTTGTTGCTGCCGGCGTGCTGGACATCATCCAGGGAGACACCGGGGCGGTGGTTCGCTCAGTGTATGGCGACAATCTGGACATTCCGTCTGTGGTGGGAGAGATTGCGTTCTTTCTCAGCAGTGCACAGCCATTCAAGGTGCGGGCCCTGCCCCCCCTTCTGCGGTGCTTCTGCTTGCGCCACTGCAAAGACTCCGCTGCATAGCTTACCTGGGGCACGGGAAGCCATGCGCAGCATTGATGCTGCAAACCTCGCTGCGCTAGGTGGTGTGCCGCTCCACTGCGGATGCCAAGGTGCTGGTGCTCTCTCGCGGGGCCTACAACGAGCTGCTGCACAACTTCCCGGAGCAGAACGACGTCATTGTCAGCAACGTGCTGGCCACCTTTGGGCTGGACGCCCAGGGCGAGGACTTGCCGGGCTGGTCGGGGGACACCGATGATGAGGACTTTGCGCTCTTGCGGCAGACTGTACATGAGGCCGTCGTGCGCTCGCGTGATGGCCTGCTCAACCAGCTCATATACGCGGTGGACATGGGCGAAGTGGACCTTGTCCGGAACGTCATCCGCAAGGGCGTGGACGTCAACACCACTAACTATGACCTTTGTGGGTGAGTGCCCCTCCTGGCCGGCTACAGCGGCAATCCATCTGGCGGAGTTTGCAGAGTCCCCCCGTGTTTGATGCAGCCATTGTCACATCTTACATACCTCACGGTGTGCCCTCACGGTGTGCCCCACCTACCGTAGAGTGACCCACCTGGCAGCCTCCAGCGGCAACGTAAAGGTGCTTCAAGTGCTTGTTAGAGGAGGGCGCGGATAAGAACATCCCAGACCGCTGGGGGCAGTCCCCGCTGCACGTGGCCCTCATGTCCAACAACAGCATGGCGGTGGAGCTGCTCTCCAAGGCCGGCGCGGTGCTAACAGTGCTGGACCCCGCAGCTGCTTTGTGCGTCGCCGCCTCGGAGGAGGACGTGGCGCAGGTGCTCCCTGCGCCCACCCTAACTCCGCACTATTGCGCTCTGATCTGTACATGTATAATATTTATTAGAGTGTTAACTCAATGATTATTCTTAATATGTGTCTTATTATAATCTTCTAATAGTGTGAACTTCATAATCTTTTCAATAATCGTCTAATAGTATCATCTTAATAATTATTAGAGTGTTAACTCACCTCCGCACCATATATAGGTAGTTAACATTTCTGACTTTCAATCCACGTTGCTGATGTCCGCCTACTATAGAGATCTAGGGGCATCGACCAGCCAACTAGCTGCATGCCATGCGGGTCAACAAAGGGGCGAGAAGAACTGCCAACAGGGATGCTGCTGCACGGGCGAGGAACATGGGGCAATTGCACTGCCAAACTTGCAGTATACTAGGATGGAAGTTAGGCAATTAGATCAGAATAGAACAACATATGAGTTGTTGATTTGGCTTTTTTGAAAGAATTCCGACAGACACATCTTAGCCGTATTGTGAATTGATCTGGTGAAGCATTAAGTACATCGTTTGGTTGTGTATTGCCCATCTATTCAGGGCACGGTTAGTGCATTGTTTGAGAACAGATAGGAGCACAGGAATGCGGGCCGATGCGCGACGGTGAGATTACGTTTACTACACTAGACAATAGTAGTACAGCGCGCGAATGTTTTGTCGTCCTGGTAGTATCAGTACCCGAACTCGAGTACTGGAAACTGCATTATGTAACCGTGTAGACAGTAATCGTCAGTCAGCGGCGGTGTAGGTAGACATGCTGAATGATCTCGACATAATCCTTCGTACCTGGAACTCTGTAGGTCTAAAAAACTGGTGCGATGGAACTTCGTCAATAATAACAACACGAGAAGAGAGGCTACAGGTACTAGCAGAATGTAATAGGAAAACGCTGGAAGGGTGGCAAAGCACAGCCACGCACCGCCGTTGAAAAACAAGTGGCACCTAGGCGCTAGGAGCATGGAAGGTTGAGAGGACACGAGACGCCAGCAC